>JAECUM010012645.1:0-24372 GCA_016617855.1 Megalonaias nervosa | reverse complement strand
TTAATTCAAAAATTGAATCATTATTTTATATAGAGATGCCATTTCAACCTGCGCCAAACAAATGCCCGTGGTTGATTATAGGTATGAAGAAATATTGCGACAAACCACGTCGTGGAGAATATTGCGGCTATCACAGTTTATTAATCAAGAGATGATCAGCAGGAATAAAGCCGTGTCTCTCATGTGGAAATGGAACTCGAGGCAAAACAGAACTTTGTACAAAGTGCGGCGGTAAGAGATACAGGGTGATCGTGGAATATTATGAAAAGAGGATTCCGAAATATGCAATTCATAAACAAAAACCACCAAGTGCAGAGGAATATTTATCGAATAACATAAAAAATAGTAATAATTTAGGTAATCAGATAGAAACGTTATAATAACAAAATAACTATTTTATCGTCATTGGAGAATCACCACATTTCTCATATATAATATTAAAGAATGTGGTGATTCTCCAAAGATCTCAACAGGGGGGCCGCAAGATTCTATTAACTAATCTGAGGTCTCCACGAGATTGTTGTCAATAATAGACAGAAAAATCAATATTACATTTTTTCTGTTTAAATATATTATTTGGTTTTGCTCAAATAATCAAAACAGAGTAGCAGGGCAGGGAGGGATCGACAACGAATTTGTTCTAATTATTTAGTGTCAATTACAAATGGGGACAGTATTGTAAGGGATAACCACATTGTCCCACTATAATTAGGACAAAAACTTTGCTCGAAACCAATTTGTAGGGTTCACCTACCCTGCTGCTGCTTAAGATGTAAATTGATCCATTCACAAGTCTGTAAAGCTAATCATTCCGTTTCTCTAAGCCAGACAGCACTCTGTTCTTACTTTTGTATATAACATGCATTTGGAAGACTATTAATCAATGTAACAAATACATATTGTAAGGCGTGCAACCGCGGTTCTCCTTATCCCGCTCACAAGAGGCACATCTTTTGTCCATGGACTTCTCCTTGCAATATATGGTTACCACGTAAAACTCGGAGCATCTGTAAAGCAGCAGAAGGTTTGCTCTTTTGTTATGTTTTGAATCACCACGTTCAATATCGATCGCAAAGACTATATTACTTCTTTGCAAAGCAAAAAAGAAACATTTATTCAAATATGTGAAGAAAAATATGAAAATAGTAATTCGTTGTAGTATAGTGTCTTTCTTCGATAATACTCTCCCGGTCATAATACCTTAGAAGATCTACTGCCACCTAGCTAATCAAGTCCTTTCGGATTAAAACGCTGTAGCTAAAATGCAAAAATATATCTGCCCAGCTAGGAGGCAGTTTCAATAGAATGATCATCATTCGATACCTGGATTGGAGCAAACTCCAGTTAACTAGCCAGTTTCTTTTGGAGCGGAAGGTTTGCACTCTTTATGAGTGTAACTGCGGGTATGCTGTTATTTGCATTGATAGCAGGGGTCGTCATTAGTGATACTGACCCCTCTTGTAGGAACTGAATGAAGATGGCTCATACAATATGACGTGTGTTGGCTGATTCCGCCAGCCGTTCGCATATACGGTGAGGTGGCAGGACGTAGATGAGAGGTGCAACAATGAAGGTCTTTAGAGCAGTTCAGATGGTATCTCCTTCCGCCAGATGAGTACCCATGATAAATTCCACATGGGCGAGGAACCAGAGTTATTGCACAGATGAAAGTCTAAATAAGCAGAAAGATCAGATAGGTCTTAAGTTTATTTTTCTGGTATCCTCTCTTCCATGATGAACCACTGCGCCAGTGACCATGGAATGGTAAGTTTTAATTGTGACTGGGTTCCGGCTGCTTATTGTCGAGGAGCCATCAAACATTAGCTATTGAGGTATGGCTTTCTACAGTGGTAGATGTTCATGTGTGCTCCACTGAGAAAATATTCAATTGCCTTAGTACGCTTTTAAGGTGGAGGGGATATCTCACTTGAGGGGTTCTCCAAAACATATTAGAACCGTTTCTTCCTAAAGGGAATATTTTAATAAGAACCAGACGAGCAGATTTAGCATCTATGGGCTGGGATAAACACCCACAGTGGTGTTGCTTAAAACAGATGAAGAGGTACCTCTATTTCTGGCGATTATGTTGTGAGACTGATGATGTTGATTTCCATGTCGGTGTAGTATCAGGATGAGGAGTCACTCTTTTGCTCCCCATCTTACCTTCGGAACCTGTGGTGTTGTGGGATGAGTGTACAAATTTGGCTGTAATAACCCATACAAAGGTGACTGATTGATGAAATAGACATTTTAATTCAAGGACTGGTGAGACAAGGATTGGGATTTTGGCATTTATCTCTGTCGTCAATAGGTCCATGATAGGTGGAGAAGAATTTCGAGGATGGCGACTCACTACACTTGTAGCACTTTATAAGTATATATCCCCGTATTTCCTTGGAGTTGCTAAATCTTGCTGATTCTTGAAGAAACATCTTTCAGAAACGGATTCACCTAAGATGGACATCATAAACAGGAAATGGCTAAAGGTGATATGCGGGTTAGACTGACCCATGATAATGCCTGTATGGAATGGATGTCATCTGAATGAAGTGTCTAGCAGCTCTATGTGGGTTAGACTGATACAAGAGAGTGCCAGTATAAACGATACGTCATTTCAGGAAATGGCTAGCAGAGCTATGCGTGTGAGACTGCTCTATAACTAGGTTCATGAACTGGGTTCTTGGGTGCTGAGGTAATAAGTTGATACTCGAAATGCCTAGTAGCACTATACGAGTAGTGGAGCTGGACAAGTCTGTTTTTCTGTTGTCCGATTCTGTGTGATCAATTATGGTCGTGGCCCATTGCGACCAGAGTTATATGACCGAGTCTGGTCGTTAATGAACATGGCAATCTTGGCAGACATGACTTTGTCAAGTTCTTGAGGTTGGGAGGAGGTATGGGATATTGATTCGCGTAGCAGGTCCATGCTTACGATATGCTGGGACTGGGGCTGTTTCTTGCTCGCTATTTCGCTCCGCAGTAAATGATATGGTTTCGATATTATTTTCGTCCCTCAAGGTATAAAGTTGCGTCATTCTCTTAGTACCCAAATAACTGCCTCCCAATGACGTCTGTCCATAATATGAAAGTCTGACATGTATTGCAAGAATGGCAATCAGAGAAAACTATACATGTAGAGCGTTTATTAGATTGGTCTAAATCTGTAAAACAAAACAGTGCAGGCAATTTTGTGCTCCTCCCGCTTTGAACTTAGGTGTGCCAGGGCATAGAGTTACAAACTAGGATGAATACATGTAAAAAGAGCGCACGAGATAGATAATAAGGTCGTCGCTAATATACTTAAGAAGAGGGGACTAACTAATCAATTATAGTAACTAGTTACCTGTATCATGGCCAATTGTTTCGCTTCCTATACTGGTAAAATAAAGCAAGCGTCGCGTATAGTAAATATGGGTAAAACATGTAAAGAAACAAGTATTGTAAACCTTAATAAGTAGATTAATTATCAAAGTTATAACTGAACATGTGTGAGGATTAATCAATAATCAGAGCAAAGAGACAAAATCATAAGCCCGGTCCTAAAGCTAAGTATGATGTGAAATTTGCATTATGGAGTGGAATCTGAATATGACCGCACTCCTTGAATAAGATCGCATTCAGAAGCAAAAGACCATTCGTACAAAGCCATATGTCTGATAATGAAATACTCTGATAAACTCCTGTGTCCCTTAATATTTGAATAGTGATAGGATTGGTAGAATTACCAAATGGTGATATTGAACAGCAGACTAGCAGACTCAAGGGTTTGCCCATTTTCTTTATAGCAATTCTGAATTCCCTGTCGATATGCTTCGGGATAAATCTCATAACCCTTCAAGATAAATTCCTTGACTCAACCATAATCAGCACTTGTTTCAAGTGCACGAGCTTTGTCAAAAAGTACACTCTGTAATAACAAAGTCCAGTGTTCATTTTAATTTCTCAATTTTTCTAAACGTAGAAAATATTTATGTTCGTCTTTTCTTTTAAAAGTGGGAACTAAACTTAACGACTTTTTAACATAAACATTTACCTTTCATGAGGTGAATTCTGCTTGATTGCCACTTCCAATGCTTTAAATTTTATTTGCATTTCCATATATCTCTGATCCTTTTGAGCTTAAAATCTCCTTTTCATTTGTCTCTCTCCCCATTCTCTTTTTATTTCTGTTTAATTATCTTCTTTTTGAATCTGCAGCACTTTTGCTATATCTGCATTTGTATTTCTCTCTTTTTCTCTTTGCTCTCTTTGAACATGTATTTGGCTTTCTCTTCAGTCTTTTTTAAATTGTATCTCTCTCTTTCCTCTTTCTGCAGTTGCATTTGCAATTGCTTATCTTTTTAAGTTTCTAGCATTTGCCTCTTTTTTCTTTTTCCTTTTGAACCTTAATTTTTTTAGTTCTGTTTCTGCCTAGTGTTTCAAGTTTAATTCTTTTAATTTATCGCATAGCAGATTGGGACTTGCTAACTAATATTTAAACATTTGCATCATCAGTCTCCTTCTCTATTAAATACCACAAAGAGAATAGCGGTTGGCAAGTTCAAGCAACTCAACTTTCCTTATATTCCCAAACACTTCCTGAGTCGGATTGGAAGCAAATCTGTTCACTCTAGATTTCATTGTGAAAACTTGTTGGTTTCTCTACATAAATGCAAAAGACCAAAGATAAATAAATGTTCAAGTTAAAATGAATTTAAATTTCAAAATAAATTTAAATTTCTCTAAAATATATCTAAATTCATATCCAGGACGAACCCCCAATATTTGTTACGACTCGACGGCCATAAACTATGTAACTGAAAAAAATGGAAAACCAACACATTTTGTTGAACTTGAATAATTGATTATCAAAGTTATACATGAAACTCTGAGAGGAACTTACATTATTATGAAGTAAATCAAATATAATCAGGAAACAGTTAAGTCTAAGTCGAAAGTAGAAAACGTTCAGTATACATTTTGGAACCGGAAATGCACTGGTCCGCCAGGAATCATGACGTTGTCAAAATGCCTTTTGTCCAGAAGGATTCCATTCAGCTATTCGCAATAGTTCCAGAATGATATTGTAATAAAAAACACCACTTCATATTTCCACTGAAAAATCCTAACAAATGTTGTTTTGTTTTTCTTCTCTCAAATAATATACAAATACAACATAAAATTCTTCTGCAGACCCGATGTTACAACGTTCAGTATACATTTTGGAACCGGAAATGCACTGGTCCGCCAGGAATCATGACGTTGTCAAAATGCCTTTTGTCCAGAAGGATTCCTTTCAGCTATTCGCAATAGTTCCAGAATGATATTGTAATAAAAAACACCACTTCATATTTCCACTGAAAAACCCTAACAAATGTTGTTTTGTTTTTCTTCTCTCAAATAATATACAAATACAACATAAAATTCTTCTGCAGACCCGATGTTACAACAAGAACATAATAAATAAGAATAACAAAACGTTTGAGCTACTTATATATAGGCGCAAAGCCAATACCGCATACCATCACTACTACCTAAGTTACAAACCGCAAATTTCCACCATCGTAGAAGAACTCACATGATTTAAACCATCCAGTCGGAGTTAACTGAATTTGTCTAGGATACCACCTGATTCATCTCCCCAGCGGGGAAAAAGGCCGAATTTCGTAGGCATATTTACTACTAATTTAAGTATCAGTAACTGCCAACACATACGTAAGCGTTCTTTTTTACTATGGGATTTTACGTTCATTCATTTATTAAAATAGGATCTGCGCACGTCGGAAACAAGCTATATATATACTAGTACAAGTTACAGCCATAATTAAAAAACACAAAATGTATAAAGTCTTGTTCTAGGAGATAAAGTCTTATTCTAAGAGTTACAAAAATAGATATACATAACATTCTGTACAGGTGCATTCAAAAGAGCGTCACATATATAACAAAGATGTGGACGCTAAAATCAGATATTACTAAAATCGTATCTCATTTAATTGGGACGTATAGGACATTATGCAGCAACATATCATGTGTTTCCTATATCACGCTCAAGACCTGCATGTATTAATATGGGTTTGGCAATGTCGGGAGAGGCAACAAAAGCTCAATATTCAAAGCAAATTATGTGTTGTATTGCAGAACATTCACAAGAAACACAACTCTAGACATATATGCTTTCTTAGACTTGATCAGCGTAATTTGGATGATACATCATGGTACCTTTTTGCTAACTAAAATAAGACTGACGGTAAACAGTTACAGGAATGGGGATCCAATAGTCATCAATAGTCATACAAATTATGACATCGAGCATGAAAGTTACGACAGAGGAAGGGCGGAATCTTCATCCAATCTCCGCATCGTAACTATCAGGGTCAGTGTCTTATATTGCATGACCAGCTGTTCAGGTGTCCTACTGATTGTTAGTCTTTGCTTAGCACTCCCTCATCGAATGGTTATATCCATTTAACGACAGTATTAATTTCATGTGTAACGAATCCAAAAGAAAGAGCTGTTTCCCAATGTTTTTCTTTGTTAGCTTTGAGGTTTTACTCGGCTCTGAGATCAGGTTCTACTTAAGAGATATTGTTCCTTTAGAAATGTAAATTGTTTTGGATTCTTGTCATCCTTCCTCTTCGAGAGATTTATAACATTTGTGCATGTCGTAGTAGTGCTTATGAAGAGGCAAATAAACAAAACAGATATTCACTCACTATCCTTTATAACTGGGCTTGTGAATATCGTCCGCTTCATTAGGCAAGTCTTATATTGATAGTTCAATGTTTTAGTGTCTCCATGCATGAGACTTATCCAGTTTGGCACATTTAGGGACAATATTCAGAATTCCACACTATTGTACAAAATATGTGCAATGTAGCATAGCGGCAACAGCAAACCTAAATTACATCTTTATCCAGATATTTATCGAATATATTTAAATAGCGAGTTATGTTCTCGATGATTTATACAACATATTTTATACTTGATTATGTCATAACTATTATAATTAATTTTCAGAAGAAAGGAAAACAGCATTATATATCGATTTAAAGTTGGCATTCTCGTTCGGTGTTTGCGTCGGTTACTTTGCACAAGACCGTCTACAGAAGATGGCATGATAGTTAATATGTGACTAATGGAAATAAATGTCACATTGAACAACTAAAGCAATTACAAATATCACTAGTCGGATATTGACACATTTCATTTAATTTTGTCATTCAGTGTCATTGAATACTTTAAATACTTAAACTCACTCTCACGGAGTGTAATATCTGGAATATATGTAAAGAGCCATTTGTATGATTCTATATTGTATATTAAGATTAATATTACTTTTGCAATCTGGATTTACTGTTGTTGCTGTGTGCCATGCTCTGTGCTAAAATTTAAAATTTAGTAATATACTTGATGTAGATGACATCTCTGACTGTCCTAGAAATGAACTTGTCACCCCCATCCTGCTGCTTATGTTGTGAATTTGATTTCTGTATAAGGGGGAAGTAAAACACATTTATTATTCCTGTCTTAATATCGGAAATGTATCAGTCTTTTAGCTGTTTTCATTTTCTTTAAAATTAAAATGGTTTATTGATTAAAATTGTTCACTGAAAGGAGAAAGAGTTCATTAACACTTTCGGGCTAAATCACCATCTTTTGATGAGTATGAATTTATTTAGAGAAATGTTTGATAATATCATTATGATGCATCACGATTTATATCATATTTACACTATGCAATGCCATTGGGACATCATCACGTTCAAGATTGGAATTATTTTGGAGCACCACTAAAATTCATTTGGAGCGCTCTAACGTTATATGGCTTGTATGGCATTTTGTTATATAAATCAAACAACTGTAAGTGATGTTAAATTTTCACTTTGTATTCTAGAGAAATACATTATCTTTGTAATTTACTAAACTAGATGCTTCTCGCTCTGTTCTGTTATCTAGTTTAAAACTACCGTGCCGACAAAGAAAATCGAGTGCTCGTTCTGGATATGAATTTCCTTTAAAATACCTCAGAAAACTGATTTTTTTTTTTAAATTGAAATTCCCCTTTTTTGGAATGTGTCTTGTCCCTGGTATCTTGATTTTAAATATTTGAGAAATCGTTCGAGCAATCAGTATATATTCTCAATGTGATTTAACGTGGAGAACTTTAGTTCAAATCTTATCAAGGAGGGGACTGAGTTCTTGAAAAAAAATATTTATTTTTCAGCCTGTCAAACAGTTTGATATTTCTAAAGTAAATGCTTATTTACTAAAGCACGACATAGAACATATTTTAATTCTATGTTACTATTTTGTTATATGATTATATTTTTGGTGGGATGGGTGGGTTCAATAAAAATCGGAATCTATTTTTATAAATAAAATTGTATTCGATTTAATTTGTCACCATCTAGCTCGGGACTAAAATCTAAACAAAAGAATACAAACCCAGATGGCAAAAATAGTTAAGAAAGTTAAGAAAGTCGACTTCAAACATAAATATGGGAAATAAGAATGCATTTTAAAAGAATCATAACTGGCAAGCAGGAAGCATGCCCGTTTACACCTTGGTTTAGGTTTTGATGTTTATAGATATTTTGTTAATTCAGTTATTAGTTTTCAGGACTTTACATATTTCCTTACATCTCTACCTGACCAGTGTATCTGGGCATTACCTAACGTTTGTTTCCCATCCTTATCTTTAGATATGTTCTCCTTCTTAGACACAATGCACACACATGCACACACGGACACATATACTCAAAAATATTGTACACAAATAATCACTCATTTACAAACTCCAAGGTTTTTAAACTGCCTGCTTGTTTGTTGTATTTGAACGTAAGCAAAACATAAGAAAACAAGCCAAAAATGACAAAAAAGGGTCCACTTTTCTTAGACTCATCACTTCTGTCATTCACTTAGCTACATATTTTCAAGCGTTTGTTATGATAAAACATACGTTTTATAATGGTTAAGATTTCAGATTTTGATGCACATCGTGATATGTGGAAGATATGTTTTGCAAGCAAAATTAGCATGTTGGTTTGATAGTCAAATATGTTATTACCTATAATGGCATCTTTTCGTGTAATATTTAAAGTTGGATCATACGTTTTGATCCATTTCACAAATAAATTCTAAAATGGTTCAGTAATTGGATAGTTATATAATTGTTCAATCTGTTATGTTCTCTCCCTGCAGAATGTGTATTTATCGTCATTACTTTAACTCATATATTTTCCAAAGCTGGTTTGTGACAATATTTACATGCATACATCTAATTTTATAGATTATCGATTTTGAGCCGTCTTTGTACAAAAGTATATCAAAAACAACAGAAACGTTCTATTCGTGTGCACATCTTGTACACCGTAACTACCTGGACCAAGCTTCATGTATACCATTTGGGTTTAAAATCTTGGTTCTTATGAATTCTTTAAGATACAGTTCTTCTCTGCTCTTACTCTATTTATACACATTAGGCTAGTACCACGTTTTTGAGAAAAACAACATACCAATAGTTTCATCATTTTGAGAAAATTGGTAAATATATGAAATAACCAAGAGAGCATCGGACTTGATTCTTGCAAAGTTACTTATTGGCAAAGCTCTTGAAATCTACACTTCACTCTCGGTACAACATACTCATTATTATGATGTGACTAAGGAGTCTATCATGAAGGGTTATGAGTTGATACTTGAATCATACGGACAAAGTTGTAGCAATTGTAGAAATAAATCTGGACAGATCACGTCGAATGCTTAGGGAAACAGTTACTTAAGAAGCATTATTAAAAGTACGATAAACTCAGACAGCTCATATTAGTTAAAGAGTTCCGACTTTGTAGACTTTGTCAAATGGTACGAAAGCCCGACCAAAAGATACGTAAGTCTCATCTGCATCATATTCCCGCAAAGAACAAAATATTTACTATAATACTTGTAGACAGTGTGGGTCCTTTAATACTGACCAAGGCAGGCAAGATAGATTTGTTCACGATAATGTGTGTCCGCAAAAGTTCCAGAGGCAGTTCCTTTGATGAATATTAAAACTAAACGCAGAGCACAGGCTTTGATATTTTAACATTTATTTATCTTCCTATACCTGCCCAGTCTCATCAAGGGTCAACTATTATGCCTGGAATTATCCAGCAAAGTATGCATACATTGGTGATCCAGCAGTTTAAGTATTCTTCCTATAACAATTGATGTCAACAGGCTTTACATGGATTTCGTTTGAAGAATATGATTTGGTCATATTGCTTTGATGCAGGAAAAGACTGAGACAAGGGTGAGAGTTTACTATTATTTACTATTAGGCAATCACTTGAAGAATCATTAGGTCCTAGACCTTTTGAAGTATTGTATGGACATAACCGTCTGAGGACTACTGACGGTATTAAAATAGAAACCTTTTTAAGCCAAAGATTCATATATTAGTATCGTGAACTATGTCTCTGATTTCAAATATAAGTTGTCAAAAGCTTGTGAAATAAGAAGAACTGATCTTCACTCTACTAAGTTAAAAATAACAGTAAGGCATGACATAAATACAGAGGAAATAACAATTTCGACTAGGCGATACAGTTCTGACTCTCTTGCCGACACCTCAAAGTCCACTTCATGCTAATGGGTATTTCCGGAAAGACATGAGAGATTTAAATTATATTAGTAACACATCTGGGATAGATAGCAGATAGATATACAGATAGAGATACTCCAGAAAATCATTTAGTCATTTCGTTTGTACCTGTCCTTACAATAGCGATTCAAATGATGGCGTACAATCGGAAAGTATAAACTTTGAATCAACGAGCATTCGGACTTCTGAAGTATTGAATAATCTAACGTAGAAACATTCACATCCACGGACACAAAAAGATAAAACTAAAACAGGTTTTATTTAAATATAAGCACTAGTTTGCAATACGAACAACATTAAATCTAACATGAAGTTGAAATCGTAGATTGTACCCCTGTTAAAACAACTTTACATTTTGTATCATCTCCAGTAAGAATGTTTGAAACAAGAAATCGTGTATTTGTCAAAGAATGATTTCATAGAGCCAAGTAAAAATAACTGGTGTTCACCATTTACACTTGTGCAAAACCAGATAATACTTTCCGCATGTGTACCGACTACCACAATGTGAAATGTGTCCTCAAAACTGTTTAATTTCCAGTGCCAAGAATCAATGTCTGCATTGACACAATTAGAATTTGAAAATATGTTTTCCTGGCAAATCCCAGAGCAAAGGGATTATCGGCATTTATATCTCCTGATCGAGAGTATCAGTGTCAAGTGAGGCATTTTGGTACAAAGGTTTTTCTTTCATCTTCACAGTATTTACTAACGGGATAGCATCTGGTCTACATAAATGTGACGCTTAAGTCGATAAAGTCGTCGTCTATAGCTACAATTGGAAAGATGGGTTGTAACCCATTCGGGAATTCTTTGTTCCACTCAAGTAACAATTAACAATTTGACACTTAATTTAGGTATAGATAGTGCAAACTTGACACTTAATTTACGTAAAGGTGAACATGTCCCTGTACCTATTATAATAACAATGAATACAAACTGAACAAACCTCGGAAAGTTCTAAATATTGTGAGATGTTATTTGCATGCCTAGTGATCCCGGGGGATATTAATTTGCAAGAAGAAATGCAATTTGCTATTTTATATTCCACTTTCCCAGACTATTCAACAATAGAAGTAATCGTAATCAACAGAACGATCAATTAATTAGTTTCTTTATGTGATAATTTTTTCATATTACACACACTTACACCATGAAGAGTATTTATTCAATTCAATATCTCGGCGATTTTAGGCCGACATTTTTACATTTCCTAACAACTATTTAGAGTTGCCTGTAAATTAAGACAAAATGTATATTTATCTTGTTTGCACAGGCCCTAACTTGCTGACATTATAATGCTCATGTCAGTCATGTTTTTCTAATGTTATTGTAATTTCGTTCCCATTCATGGTCAACGTTTATTCTTTGTTTGTTTGGTTTTTTGTTTGTTTTTGTTTTTTTTTTGTTTAATAGAAAATGAACAGTATATCGTGAAAGAAACGTTTGCTGTTAAATCAAGATTGTACAACACTTAAAAATGGCAAATAGTCTTAAATTTGAAGAGGCATATTTTATTTAAAAAGGGTAACTTGTGGTTACCGCAAAGTGAGTTTTCTTTTTAAAGAAACCCTGTAATAAAACTAATGAAACGTCCCATTCGTTGAATGTTGATCTGGTGTTGGAAAATATGTTGTTATGCAAACACGAAATCACATCTCAGTAGTACATGACGAGGGACATATTTAAAAATGTCCTATCGTAAATTCACCTCATTTCACTCACGTGAAGATCCTCATATAATAATGTAAACTGCATACATATTATATTTGAATCATTGAATGATGTAATTTGAAGATGAAGGATCTCAGTACCGGAAACAAATAATCCAATTTTAGGTCAATAAAAGCGAATAAAAGAAAATAATACCAAATTTACAATATAAGACAAAAATCAGTGGTGATTAGCCTTCGTCAATATTGTTAATTAATTAATTTTTTCATGATCTTTTCCAATGTAATTGATGAAAACAAAACTGTATTATATCGTGGTGTTCAATTTACAGTAATATATTTCAGATATTAACTTTTAATCAGCTCTTTATACGATATAGTACGAGCAGAAGAAGGATACATGTAGACTGATTTTATATTTCTAAACTGCATATTGATTGTGGGCATCTTCAACAGTTGATAAGAGTAAGTTACTCATGTTGTCCATGTCACATATCCACTTGGAATTTAAGTCTGAGTAAAGTCTTTAGTGCTAATTATTTGTTATAAAATACGTTCATACAATGTCCAACATCGTATACCGCTCTGGTGGCCTAGTGGTTAGATTGTCCGCCTGCGATGCGGGAGGTCGCGGATTAGAATCCCGGCCGAGGCAAACCATTGACTCTTAAAAATTATACTTGCAGCTGCCTCACTTGGCGCTAAGAATTAAGAGGTTAGTGTTAGGACTGGTCAGTCTGGTGCGGGATAATGCGAATGGGGAGGAAATCATACTACGTGTCTGTGGCATGATGCCCCAGTGCTAGAGATACTATAAACTGCCACATTACAGACATCGTAGCGAATAGACTGAAATTAATCCAATCCAAAATAACAACAAAGTTGGTGTAATACAAATTACGTAGGTCGAATAAACATTCTAGAGTGCATACATCTCCTGCTCCTATTCTACATATAGTTTCGGTATTTTCCCTCAAACATATGGAGTCCCTGAGATGATGATGATGATGATGATGATGATGATACTGAAGATGATGATGATGATGATGCTGCTGCTGCTGATGATGATGATGATGATGACAATTTCTTGGTACCTTTCGAAGTTGATGTGATGGAAAAACTACGAATCCACTGCTAAGAGTGGCTTCTCCAACTCTATTCATGTTCACACCGTACTTGTCAGTACGTTACAAACTTGCAAGTGACTTTAAAAACTAGTTATGACATGCGATGTTACTATATAATACAATTATTAGTTGAAACGGTTTCGAAATACTGGCACACATCTTTCCTGAAAATTGCAATATACTGACTATTTCGTTGTGGCATTAAGGACCTGCATCTTTGCCTGTATCTTGTAAACGCGGTCAAAGGCAATGACTTAAAAAGTAGTCGCAAGTGGTTATTAAGCATAGTGTATATGAGCAATAACAGTCTCTTCATTAATTGTATCGAATTGTTTGCATATTTACTATAAGTAGTAATTATTCCATTCATGCTAGGAAGTTCGATCAAATTTTCTCGAGTTTATATTGATTGTTTTGAAACTTTTCATGAAAATTCATTTTGAAAAGGACTTTCGTTAAAGATTTAGGTAATATCCCTAGCTTTTACTTATATTTATGTTTAAACGAACTTTACTAAAAGCAAGCTTTAAAATTACATTACATAAAAGTTGTTACCTTCGACGTATTTTGTAGGGGTGAGAGATGCATTTTGGTAAATCATTTGTATGCGGCAATTGAACACCAAACTGTGACAAAACACTTTTAAGTCATTTCAAATGTTTAACAGAAACTTGAAAAGAAAACAAATATCAAGACCTCGCAAACCACGAATACGTGGTTTTACAGTTTTCAATGTAACCTGAGGAAACTGGTGCCCATATTTAATTTAAAAAGGGCAAACAACAGAAGAATACAAAAATAAGACCACTGCTTTTCAGCACAATAAGATTCGAACTCAGTGGCCGTCAAAGCTTTTGTACAGGACAGATAGGATACATTCGATTTTCTTCTCATCTGGCCCCAGTTCACCGATCTTTTATATAAATGGGACACCCACAAAATAAAGGATAACAATGTAACGCTTTTCCACCAATTTAATGAATTAAATAAGTGACAACGATTGTTTCTTAAATAATGCCTACTCTACCTCCTGACTCTCTTTCCTGCTGATAAACATATGAAAACAAGTTACATACAGGAGACAAGAGACAGGCTGTAACACTTTTGTTCAGCAGGATAGTAGATGTCTCTTTAAATTCCTCTTTTGTTTTTGATTCTCTTAGGCAGGTCTTTAAGCAAGCTACGTGTGGAACTACCGCCATTCTACGTCATTCTGGCGGATATTGGACTCTTTATTCGCACGTTCAATTGGTAAGTGGACGGCAAAAAATTTTTATATTTTGTTGATTAATACATCGCATAAATATTGGATTTTTACTTTTTCTTTGTTAATAATGGATATGTCTCATCGTGTGGTACAAAACACGTGATATTTGAACGAGTGGAAGAGTCAGCAGTTCAGATACATCGTTTATGGTACCATACTCGGTAACAGCATAGGAAAATAAACGTTTATCTTGGATATAATGCCAAACTTGCTCCAGAGTGGACGTTTAGAAGATTAAACACACTCTTCGGGACAACATGCTCACACGCTCTCGCAAATCCCTTTTGTGATAAAATCACTTCGCTCTGATATGCTGATCATATAAAAATACGTAAGCCTAATATGTCACAACAGTCTTATCATTTTTCAAACTTCATGACCTTATCTGAATAAAATACAAGTCCGATAGCTGGTAGATCGTTGTTGTCAAGGAAGTAAGGGGAAATAACTTCAGATAGATGCGAACGGTGTCTGGTCAAATCACATTGTCAAATATTAATTTCCGTGTCAATAATGTAAAGCAAATTATATTTACCTATTCAAGTTCACAAAGTACTCTTTCACACGATGTGTGGATACACGCAATGAAACTTTCCACGGCATGATGGGATCAAGGATGCATATAAGATATCTGGATATTTGATTGCAAACTGGTTGCTAAACTCACAAACGACAGAATCAAGCGAGTATGGTTTACAGATGACGCGTCTAAATTATTGGGTTATATTGAGAAAGTGCAATAATGGCTCGCCTGTCTCAGTCACATGTAACAGTATGTGTAAATTTATCTAACTTTTTATAATTAAAGGATGTCTACCACCCTCACATTTTAGTTGACACCATTAATATGCATAATGATTTCAAGAAGAATTCATTGTTATTTTATACTGTTTACAAAAGTGACCCAGAATATGCTTTATACATAAAATAGCAAAGTTCCTTCTTTTACCCTCCCAAAAGTGCATATGGATATCCCCAGTCTGGGTTACAGTTCTTTCTATATTTAGTAGCTATGTAATTACAACTTGTGACATGCTCCCTGCTACACAATTAAATTTCCTGTGTACATTATAAATTGCAAGCATGTAAATGGATGGATACAATCCTGGGTTCAACGTTATTGTTTCAGTGCTGGTTAAATGATTGTAATTGCTGCCTCGAAACTGTATTTGGTGTGCATAAAACCAACTGGTCATCCAAATTTAACATTTAGGTCTAGCTTCGCTACAAGTTAATCAAAGTGCCATTTGCGTGAGAACTACTCTAAATATTCGAGAACTACATTCATGTATATACACGTTTGAGTGCGAATCACATGTTTCAATAATCCATGGTGCATCATGACGTATAATATTTAACCATTCTCTAAACGTATTGCAATTTTGTAGAATCATACTAGTTTTTTATTATATATGTTTATAACGTATGCAATATAAATATTTGAGTACTAGTCAATCACATTATGTAGTGGTTAATGTATGAACTATTTTTCCCCTTGCATTTTTATGTTGACATAATCGATAATGCCGTACATCATTTTGTGGGTGAAGCAAAGTTGTCATAATCCTCTGTGTAAATAGTATGTCTTAATTTCTTCTTTCCTATGTCTTTTTTTAATTTTAGTTGTTGCCGTATTTCCTGTCATGACTGGTCCTTTTCTGTATATTATATATTGACCTTTGTTATTGTCGCTTCACACTAGCAGTCAGGTTTCTGTTGCACGCACAACTTCTTGAAACAAATTAATTTCATTGTTTATATATCTTGGGGATTAATCTGCTTTAGCGCAAATCAGACATAGTTTGTGTACCATATCAATATCAACTTTTTTAGCATTATTCTTGATACAGTACAATATACATTAATACTGACAACCGTCATCAATAAACATTGTTTATCAACCAAATCAGCTTTATACAAGCTTGTTATGGTCTCAACTCACAACTGTAGTAAGACAATTATAAACATTTTTTGTCTGGGTCAGTCAATTTGCATGCATTGAATTGCCAGGGTTTGGGGAATCTTGATAAAAGAGATTCTTTAATTTTCACTTATTCAATATACTTTCTTTAAGACACTAACTTTGTTCAAAAATAGGAAAGTTCCACTTGTTTTTTGGGGGGATATACAGTTCATATTCTATTATTTGTTGAATGCTATAGAGGTTGTTGTTTGTTTTATGATACTTCTGTTAAAATTATAGAGCCATAATAGAAAAGTCCCATGTATTATTATACATTTTAGAAATGTTAGTGAAACCAATAAGCTTTTATATTTTCATCTAAGGTGCAGAGCTTTATTTTATATCATTCCCAGGAAATGTTAGATTCTCTAAATGAGGATGAATCGCTCCAACTTGTCAGGCAATATGATCTTTCTGAGGCAGACACTTCTCTAACGAAGCAAGAAATAAAAACTATTTTGGTCCGATATTTGGTGGAACAGGATCTCTATGATAAAAGTTCTTTGGAAAGGACTGTTTGTCTCCGTCTGGCTCCAACCTAAAGTTATGGAATTTAAATTGAAATACAAGAAAGAATAGAATTTAGAAGTCGGGAACTTCAAGACAGACAAATGCATTTGCAGAGAGAAAGAAAACACGAAATAAGAGAATGTCAAATTAGGTTAAAATATCTACAGGTGGCAAGTGAAATGCACTTGTCCACTTTACACACAAATTCATGTTTTCACGTTATTATTAATATTTGCTTAGTCACCCATGTTTTAATAGAAAAAGAAGTACATA
The DNA here is from genome assembly GCA_016617855.1 of Megalonaias nervosa. Taxonomy (NCBI): domain Eukaryota; kingdom Metazoa; phylum Mollusca; class Bivalvia; order Unionida; family Unionidae; genus Megalonaias; species Megalonaias nervosa. The sequence continues at coordinate 6,935 of JAECUM010012645.1, read as the reverse complement.
TATATTTTCCTTATGCTGAAAATGTGAAATGGCCAAAAGAGTATTGGACTCTGTTATTTCTAAGTGCCCGTTTTGGCAAAGATTGTGACCTTTTTATTACCCATTCAGTACAGTGAAGTGCTGAGTATGGTTTTGTTAAGAAATGCATCTTGAAGTGTTATGCATTATCGACTAAAGTTGAAGAACTATAAAAAGAAACTGGACAAACCCATGTCGTAATTGCAAGAGAAATATAGCCATTATTTGACTTGTAGTGCTTTGCCAAGAAAGTTTGGTCACGATTACGAAAATCTCAGACAACACATATTAGTTGAAGACATCAAGAATTACAACCATAGTTACATTAAGACTTACCCTTATGAGCACAAGTTTGAAACTTTATAAAATGCTGCTCGTTCAGATGACGAGTATTCATTAGCACATAAGGTTTCTTCTGTCATTAAGTCTTCCATTCAGCTGTCTTCTCGTAAATGAAAACTAAATCAATAGAATACAATCACTTCCAAATTTCTATGTGGCACAACGTTTAGAAATCATGATTCTGATCAGATTTATCAGAACGAAAAATAAGCAAGCTAATTATATCGCTATTAAACGTCTTTGTGAAACGGGATCTTCTTTGAATATTTTGTTATTAGATACTTTCCTTTCTTCTGTGATGTCATGTTCTAATCAAAGTGTTCTTATTCAGTAGGGATTAGAGTGAACTTTGCTAATGTTCATCTCAATTGTTTAAATTTGTCATCAGATTTAGTCTCAGGACCAGTGAAAGTCGGGATAGTGTCACCCTTATCCATCAAAGGCATTCATTTATTACTTGGAAATAGCTGGAGATAAGGTTGTGGTTAATCCACTTCCATCTGGCAAGCCTTGTTTGGATCCGAAGGTCGATCCTATTGAAAAAGGACTCCCTGATTTAAATCCAGCTATTGCAGGTACTAGAGCTATGGCAAAGAAAACTCTTGGGACTGATGTTCATCAGGAAATTATTCCCCTAGCTGATATATGTATCGATCAGGCTTTCGATGAAGTCACGTTTGCTTCTTGTTTGCATCAATCAAAAGGTATTGATCACAGTGATCCTCATTTTACTTCTCATTCTCTTTATTCTGATCAGGGTGACAATTGGCGATCACTTGTTGTCGAACAGGAACATTTTCCTGAGCTCTCCTGTCCGTTATGCGAGGATGTTTATTTAAAAAGGCTGTTAGCGGAACTGAAGCCACGCAAGTACCTGTTTATTATTCTGTTTAAAATAGGGTGCCTCCTTGAGAGAGTAGATAACCAGAGTTTTCTTCTGGTGATGAGTTCTCAATAGCTACGAACCTATAGTTGAATGTCGCATATACAGAATATTCTTAGTTTAGCCCATACAAATTCTTTGGCTGGTGATTTAGGGACCAATAAATCGTATCACAAGATCTTGACTCAATTCTATTGGCCAAACATTAAAATTCATGTTTGTAAATACTCCAGTCTTGTCATACGTATCAAATGTTAGGATAAGCCAATCAGCGGATACTCAAGGATTATCTGCAACCTATTCCTGCATTTGACGAATCATTAAGCAGAATAGTGGTGGACTGTGTCCGTCCCTTATCTAAGACAAAGTCAGGCAACCTATACGTTTTGATCGTAATATGTGCTTACCAGATTCCCAGAAGCTTTGAAAATGTTTTTGACTCAATTTGTCTTGCACAAATTTGTCCAACCTGATCAAGAATCACGTCTTATATTTGGAATTTTCCGGCAAGTTACGCGTGAATTAGGCATCCAGTAGTTCATGTACAACAATAAATAGAACTACAATAAAGGTAATATTTCAGTCTGATGTTAGAGTTCTTTCACTCTTGCTCATTTTGCATTTTTGCAGGTTAGGTAGTATGTTTCTTACAAAGTTAAAAAGAAAATGAGTGAGTTAAAGTACAATATTATTACTCCTGAGATGCAAACATATTAAAGGGGTAACGGTATGTTCATATAGACATGTTAATCATGAAATCAATTGATTCGAAACTGTCCCACAGAGTGAGGATTTATTCTGCCGCCAAAAGAAAATAATGACTTTAAAAAGCTGACCTGAATATGAACACTTGTTTCTATATATCCCAACATGAACAAATAATATCTACCATGGCGTTAAAATAATAAATTTCACACCTGTCAAGCTGCATACGCACACGAAAAATCTTTTCAAACTAGAATGATTAAAAATGAAATGCAGTATGTTGCTGGCAAACGATTTCAGAGAACTAAGCAAAACTGACCGAATGTTAACCATGTATACTTGTAACGAAACTAGATAATACTTTCCGCATGTGCATAGACGATACAAAGGTAAGCAGAATGACCAAAACAAATTTGCTTCCACAGCCAAGAATTGATGACTGCATTGATAATGTTGAAATGCAAACTATGCTAAAAGTTTGACTTAGGGAAAGGATTCTGGAAACTTCCTCTGACGGAAAGGGCAAAATACATTGTGGCATTCGTGTCTCCAGGTGGACTTTATTAACATTGAGAGATGCATTTTGGGGTGAAGGTTCGCCATGTACTTTGCAACGTTCTATGAACATGGTTACATCTAGTCGAGATAATTGTGATGATGTCATCAACTACAACAATACCTGGACGATCACTTAGAGACCATTTGGAAATTAGTTGACATACTCACAGATACAAATTTTACAATACATTGATCCAAAAGGGAATAATTTGCTTTTCTTGTGTTAAATTTCTATGACGTATTATGTGCCAAGGACACGCTAAACAATACATGCTAAGGTCAAGGCTTATCTATGAAGTAACTGTACTTATCAGCAGAAAACTGCTGGTGCGATATATGGGTTTAGCTGATAATATCGGAGTGTTCGCTCCACGTTTTCCAAGAAAACGAGGTTTCATTGGTCGAAAACATTTCCTGGAGACATTACATGTAGGCTCGTACAATAAAAACAAGAGAAAAGAGTGAATCAACAAGCTTTGTATATTTTAACAAAATAATTTATTTCCCTAGAAAACGATGTAAAAATTGGAAAATTGGACTTACGGTTTGTGAATATAATCCAAAATTTAATCCTAAGAATGAAAACTACAAGTCCTATCACTAAATAGTTCCATTAGAATCCAGGTTCGAATCTCGACGACGTTCCAATGTGGAAGCGATGACGTCAGATGTGGTCCTGGTAAAAATAGTAACAATTCGTCAATTGAATCACAGTTTATGTTTCCAAATAATTCCAGAATAAATTTCCACTGAATTTCTTTCTCCCAGAATTTATAAAACAGTACACTCGTTTGGTTTTCTAGAGAATAAATGATTAAATTCCAAAAACAAATGAACTTGAAAAACAATCTGGTCTCAACAATAAAAACCTATCCAACCTTCAAGGTTTCCAAAATACAACTGACTGACTAGCGCTCATTATATCCACCCGAATGATCATCCCGTTCTCGCGAGATAGATTACGTGGTCTCTTAACACTTGAACAACGCAATAGCAAAATTGCAATTTGTCACGTAGCAAGAACCCCTATCTACTCTCACTCTGAAATAAATTTAAAATTAAACATTGTTTATTCAGATGAGACGAAATGACCTTGGCAATAGCCAATCATTTCAGCGTAGCGCTTACACTACCGCGGACCAAGGTGAACTAAAAATATTGCTCATGTAACACGTTTTACTTCTTAGATAAACAGAATTACTGATAAAGAATTTCGAATCCGTGAAAATAATCATTACGATAAAATGTAATGAAACAAAAATATTTTTTTTTTTTTTTTGCAATTAACACACAAGCAATTTAATTACATATACGAAACAATACCTAAGAGTGCTCCAGTTCTTCCAGCTCCAAATTTCAGTTAATCATTTAAAATGTAGGTTGATGCATGTGATGTTTGGATTCTGCAGTATTAATTCAAAATGACAAAAGTTGTGTAGATCATCCATTATGCCATTTTCCCAAGCAATTAAATAAGGAACAAATAAAGTATTCCACAATCGAGAAGGAATGTTTTACGTTGACATTGGCTTTGCAACACATTGAGGTGTATACTGTATCAGCTCATTCCACTACCATTATATTTAGTTACTACTAACCTCTTACTTTCATTGGCAAGATAAAAACAAAATCAGCAATTATTAAGGTGGTGTTTGGTGTTGCAGGAATACAACAGTGACATCCGACACATCAAGTGAAGAGACAATATATTAGAATATTGCACTTTCAGTTGTATAGAAACATTAAATTGTTTCATATATACTTTGTGTGATTGATATGATTTTATCTTATGCTATTTTCATTACAGGTATATTTGACTAATGGTACAAGGGAAGTTTTAATGCATATTTTTGTCTGTTTCTTTATGATCGGAGGTGATATGTTTATTTAATTTGCATTATTAGTTAGTTATCGGGTTGTTATTCTTTTGTATTATTATATGCCCTGGAAGGAAATAGTTTGGATTTGACCTGTTCCGAATCAAGTTCATTGGCTACTGGACTTGAACCATTGATTGTGTTTTTCTTATGTAAACAATTAATACACAGCAAATAGTTTCTTATGATTATTCAGATTATTACACTGGCCTGAATAATTGTGTCTTCTTCCTTTTATATTCTAATCATTACTAAGTCTTTATTTTATTTACATTAGAAACCTTCTAGAAAGTTATTTTCCAGTAGGTAATACTTTTTACAGAATGTTAATTGTGGCCTGAGGTCAAATATAAGACTATATAATCTTGTTTTCTAGACATTATTCTAAGATTCCTAACATTTTTATTGACATTAATTTCAAAGCTTTCTCAGGTTATAACAGCCTTCTATAAACAGTGTTGTGTATACTATTATCAAAAGTATGAAAAGATATAGAGGTGTTTATGGGAAATGGATTAATATCAAGAGATACAAACACAAGAAGGAAGCGAAATCTCGCACTTGGTGAGTTAGAAAAAAAAAACCCTCAAAACTTTAGATGTTTGCAGCGTAAATTATTGCAAACAATTTTTTTTTACGAATCTTTTTGTCCAAACGGGCCATAATTTACACATTGGCAAGCAAACGTGCCTTCCAAAGTCATTTCCCAAGCTGAAAATATGATATATCCCTCATTTTGTTAAGGATACATTGATAGTGTATCTTGCCAAGTAATACATATATTTCCTTCTTGAAATGTAAATATGCACGATGTTGCTGTCGATATCAAATTTAGTTCATGCGCGATTATATTGATATAGCCAGTTCATGGCTATGATCAACACAGTAGATGCTGACATTTATTCCACTCAAGAAACATCCTGTCATTCCAAACGAAAACCCGAATTTGTTTCTTTCGCATTGATGATTTATGGGAAATCAACACAAGTAGGTTATGTGGTATAATATGTATTGTATTGTATTGTATTGTATTGTATTGTATTGCATTGTATTGTATTGTATTGTGTTGTGTTGTATTGTATGATATATCATTAAATTTGTAAAAATGTAGTGTCACATAGGATGAGTAATTTAGTTGCAGATCTTGGTTCCCACTTGTGTGGCCATCTAAAGAATCAACTTCACATAATGTAAACAGTCTTCTATTCTAGAGTGTGTATATTAGTCATTGATGAAATTTGCTTTTTATACATAAACATTCAGTTTTAAAACAGTTGTAATTGTGAGTGCTAAGTACGTGGTTCCTCTGACTAATGATCAGTCATGTCTTTAGGCTCTGCAATAGCTTGTATATTTTAATTCAGTTATTCCAGCGGTTTGGGGCAAGGCATTATACTTTACTTGACATATATCTACGTTAGCTATAAATAAGCTGCAGTGCTAAACGATTTACAAGTATATGGAATCGATGTAAGGAGGTTCGGGATATAATATACAATTAAACGTTACTTACCTTCAAAATAAAATCACATCACCAATTACCAGTAAAATGTACATACACATATTGCACATCCATTTTATTTAAACTGTAAAAAGACTCAGTTTCATCCTGCAGGAAAATAAAAAGTTGCCCCGAAAAAATAAAAAGTTCCCCGAAAAGTACAGTAGAAAACATGCTGAAATTTAAATTTGTATATTATATTAATATCAGCACAGATGAATTGAAGGAATAACTGCCAGGTAAGAAATTATATCAGTAACTGTAGTTTCATCATACATGATCTGCTTATACATTGATCTGTTAGTAATGTGAAGTAGCTGCTACCAAATATATACTGTCTCAAACATGTGGGTGTTCTGTAGATATTCACATCAGTTGTTGAGCTTTTTGCATTTTCAACCTAGGCATGAGGGGAAATAGATATTAGCTCGCAACCAGAGTGTACATGCTTTCATAATCAATTATTATCATTTTTGTCGAGCTGCTCAACCATGTATGGTGTTGTTATGTTTTTCGCAACCCTATCAGGTGGATTACTCATTCATAGATGTTGAATTCCATTGATTTGTGAATTACACGATCGGATGTCAAAACCACTGGGATTTCCTACACACGAGTTTCCTCGAACATCGTATAACATACCTTTGGCAGTGACCGCTGCCAGCTAGATATTTTAGCCGGTGGTCAAAAACAAAAGTAAACGGTGCTGAAATTGTTACTTTGATTTCTATGCGAAATATATTTATAGATCCTTATGTATTCTATCATGTCCTTCAAATGAGGTTATGCTACAAATATCACTAAACTTTTCGGAAGGAAAACTGTCGGTCCCATCGACGGGCTCTTCTAGCACGAGCAGCCACGAGATTTCTCTCATGGTATGGTCATCATGTGAAAATACATACATTCTTGAATCACTAAATCCAGTAATTTTTATTAGCTATGTGGTCCACGTTTACTTGCTGATTGGTGAGGTGTATGACGGAATCTTCTCTCTTCTCTCTCTCTCTCTCTCTCTCTCTCTCTCTCTCTCTCTCTCTCTCTCTCTCTC
>JAECUM010012641.1:0-34405 GCA_016617855.1 Megalonaias nervosa | reverse complement strand
TCTGTTACTACTACTATTTTCTATGCAAATATACACACACAAAAAAACAACAAAAAAAAAACAAAAAAAAAAAACACCCCAGCAGAAAATAAATGGTGATCAGCTGACATTATCCAGTAAGAAAGCTTCTGCTTCAATTTGTTATACATATTGCTAGCCAAAACGTTTGAGCATAACATACCAGTAAAATCGGCTTGTATCGAGTGAATAACGGATATATTCCACCCACAAAAAAATTAAATAAACGATATATATCCGTTATTCACTCGACAGAAGCAAATATCCTCTATCGATAAATATCATACCTTTATTTTATATCCATGATGGTAGATTGCGAAACTCTCTGAACTATTTCCAAAGTTGTGGGGCAAGGGGACGACCCAAAGGATATATACTATCTTTAAAAAATTGAATGACAAAATAAATCACTTATTTATGTTTGATGAAAGTTTTAGACTTGGCTGACTTCGATAGTTTCACGTGTGGTTGTCACTGTCCAATCCGTATACAGTTTTGCTAGCTGTTACAAAAATACACCATAATAACAAGCGTTAGTTTGAATTTTATTTCCATCAGTACGTGTACTGATTGCAGCCGTTTCTGGCATTCTGAAATACAGACATTTTCTTGTTACAAGCCAGGGGTCTTTGCTTGACCGAGCGGTGTCAAACCCTGGCGCGATTCCCGCTAGAAGTCATAAGTTTACCCCAAATTTCCAAAGACTTCTATACAACTTCAGTTGTAAATTGGAAAGCCCGACGTGTCCATTTTATACATGAATTTTACTCTACTCAGTGCAAGACCACAGATCAACCAACTTGTCAAATATCTATCAACCGTACATCTGCATAGTTTCTCTTCATCCACTTTCCGTACCGTCAGCAGTTCACGCCGTAGAAACACTACAACTATCCCATAACACAGGGAACTATTTTAACTGCGTCACCTTACGCCAGTCAATCTTTGGTTCAAGCCACATTACGCCAGTACAACTGCATCACATTTGCCACCATGGGGACATAAACGGTATCTGCAAAGTCCCTTCTTGTTTATTCCAATGTGTAATTTACCGGTTTGCTACCATAAATACTGCCACTGCAGTCACACCACCAATGTACACCACTAGATTTTAATACGGACTATGCCTCTACAGGGTCACTCATGCAGTTTGGATCTGAATTCACTACTAACTGACCATGGCATCATGGAAATTCACTAACACTTTTCTCCGTGACGTTTGCTCCTAATAATTGGCTAATTATTTCGGGCTAAGGAATATTTTCATTGCACCGAATTCCAATAATCAAACACGTAATCACACAAATCTAAGAATTCCTTAAACGAGGTGCTATAACCACTACAAACTTATTACAATACAGTCAAAACTGCAAAGAAATACAAGAAAACTGAATTATTTGACCGTAAATTTAGCTACGATTTACCTGTTACAAAGTGAAGCTGGGCAAGATTGGGTCAGAACCTATGGAAATAAACAACTCAGTTGTAGAAGACGAAGAATACAAAGCCATAACTACAGTACTGTTACAAACCTTTTGAAATAGGGAATATTACAACATAAGGGAAGAGTTGGGGGGGGGGGAATAAGAAAGAAATTAGGTCACTAACCAAAACTTATTGTCAAGTCAAACAAAACATAAGACGGGGAGGGCAAAGAGAATGCAATGCAATAATAAATATTTAAATACAAAAAGGAGAGGATAAAATAAAAGCGAGGAATGAGTACGAAGCTTTATAAAATTGCAAATTAACTGGCACAAAATAAGATCAGGAGAATTCTCCAATTTTTATATTAAAGCAAGAGGGATGCAAATCATGGAAGAAATAAGAAACGGAAATAGCAGGCATATGGAAAAACTAAAAAAAAAAGATAACGTTACCATAACTAAAGCAACACATATAATGGAAGAAATATACAGCTTTTAAAAAGAACTAAACAGTACACAAAATATATCACCGGGTGGGAAGTGATAGAAGTATACGCTGTGAATATACAATTTTCGCAAATCCCCCATCACTCTAGGTCTCAGTGCGAAAACTTATAATATCAAATGAAATAACTGCAGCATTCAAATAACTCCATCAAGACAAATCAGTTGGCTCTGGTGGCTTAACGGCAGATTTCTATATTACCTTCAAATATCTCTTAATTCCAATATTAAAGATATTATATCTTAATATTCTATTAAACAATGAAATGACGTCCACGATGAAAGAAGGGGTAGAAACACTTACGTATAAGGGGAAAGGAGATGTAAAAGACCTAATGATTTGGATATCGATATCGCTTTTAAATACAGACTATAAAATACGTAATAAGATCCTTGCTAACAGAATTAAAACATGTATCGGAAACATAATTAACGTTATATTCAGAACAAAATTCTAACCTTAAAAACAGCGATGGAATTTTTGGAAACTAAAAGAGAGGAGGGGGCCTTGATCTTATAGATTAAGAAAAGGCCTTTGACAGAATAGAGTATAGTTACATATATATAGTTTCTTATATACGCACGATGGAATTTAATATAGAATGTTCAGCGAGACAGGATTGTTCCTTATCGATGATATTATATGTAATAGCAACAGAAGCCCTCCGAATAAAAATGCATAACAATAAAATTATAAAGGGAATGGAACTAAAAATGTTACAGCATATTCATGACCATACCAATTTTGCTTCCCATGCCTACTCCTTCAAACATTTAGAAAAGGAATTTATGGACTTGGGGAACTCAATAGGATCTAAAATCAGTCATGCAAAAAAGTGAAATTCTGTTAATAGGTAACTGGCGGAGGAACCACCCTGGACTCAAACCAGAACTTGTAACGACACGTGTAAAAGTTTTAAGAGTGACTTATGGGGGGGGGGAATCTAAGAGTATAAAAATTCAGCACGTTTTAGAAAAACTACGAACTAACTTACAAATGTAGACACATGCAAATTTGAATATAATAGATCGAATGCAGTGGTTCAGATATATGTATATTAAAATATAGTATATGTTTAATTAGGTAGATTTAAAGGAGAGTATGATAGATACCTTTGACAAAAAAAATAATCCTGTTCATATGGGGAGAGAAATTACATTACCTCCGCAGCGAATACTCATAAAATAATGATGGAGGGATGACTAAATATCCCACATCTTAGACATTATAAATTAGAAAATATTTGAAATAGCATTTTAAAAAAATGGATAAAAGGGAGTCTGTGTGGAAAAATATATATTTCTTTGTGTATACGTTAAAACAATTACCTAAGATATACAGAAACAATAATATAACCAAATTAATAGAACCACCAAGAAAAATGAGATATATCAAAAATATAATTCTTAAATATAGTCAGATCAAGAAAATATGGACTGAGGAAAATACTTCAATGTATACAAACTTTTAATCCAAGATTTTACCAGGAAAACAGATTATAAAGTGGAATTTAGAAATCCTAATGAAAACCTGGGCAAATATTAAGTCAACATCCATGCAAAGCATGATATATATGTACCTACGTGATGCTTGGCTAACTGGAGATGTAGCATTTAGAAGATATTTTAAAAAATTACCAGTATGCCACTTTGTGTAAAACAAAGTTTATACGCAAAAAAAAAAAAAACATTCGATATTGAACTGCAAAACAAATAAAGAGAGAAATATATTAACTGCAAAAATTACAACTCAGTATGGTACCTTTCAGATAGAAAGCCTACTATACACAACGGATAAAAATAATAAATTGCATTGTAGATATCATGATCAGATGTGGTAGAACATCTTATCCCACTTGAAAGAAAAAAACAAAAACACGGAATGGTAGAAACCCTGGTAAATATTATACATAAACAACCATATTTGTCTTTCTATATGTTCCGGCTGCCAAACAAGAGGTCACGAGTTTGAAACGCGTGGCGGCATTCGCAATATTTTTTTAAAAAATAAATTAACTTTTTTGATGTTTATCTTCAAACTTCTTTTAAACTCTCTCACCCAGTTTATTTATTTATTTATTTTATTTTTTTCAATTTCCGCCTTAGGACGGGCAATCAAGCTAGTAATATATAAACATCCACATTTGTCTTTCTGTGAGTTCAGGCAGCCAAACAAGAGGTCGCGCGTTCGAAACTTGCGGCGCCATCACAATTCTTTTAAAACTTTATTTTGTATTTGTTTCTTAACACTTTCTTTTATAGTCGCTGATCCCAATTATTTTAGATATTTTTCTTTTTTCATTCCCGTCCTAGGACGGGCATTTAACCTAGTAAATTAATACCGGGTGGTCCTGTCCGCCTGAAAAATGGAGGGTGGGTGGGGTGGTGGTGTGTGGGTGTGAGGATGATGGTGGGAGGTTGGTGCATTTCTGGAAAGGGCAGTCAGACATACCTCTTCCAGTAGGAGAGGGGGGCCCTAAGATAGGAGCTGCACGGCTTCCCCGCCAGGAAGGGGAGAAAAGAAACACTCTGAATAACAATTTAACAAATAGAAAAGGAAAATCATGGGCTCAGGTACCCGATTGGTCTAAGATGATAGCCTTTAAAATCACGGAATATTCTCACCTCGCTCGCTCCGCATGACTCGAATCTCGGGCTCGGCGAAATTGTGTATTTGAGAAAGGTTGCCAGCAATTTCCAGTTGTTCGGTGGATCTTCCCATGGGTTTTCCGGGTTCTTCTATCACCGTATATACTGGCCGCCTTGTTTAGCCTATCATGTGCTGAAAATGGCGTTAAGCCCACAACAACAACAGCAACGACAAGAATAGGAAAATTGCAGATCCTAGCATAAATTAATACGAACGCTACATACAGGAAACAAAGGAAAAACAGAAGTGCCCCTTTCAGTAAGAAATGCTAAAGGTTATGCCAATGCTACTGGCTAACGTTGTAGTACGAGTAAAACCGGTATTTCTAAAAGGGGCATAACAATACACAGGCAGGATCAGGTGAAGTGTTGGGGGGAAGGGGGAATTTCAAAAGGACTCTGACCTTCCTCGAAAGGGCACCAAAGCAAACGTACATGTGTATATTTATTCAGTGTGCATAATACCCAATAAACGTGCGCAAGAAAATGAAATGCCGATGGTAAATTTTCGAGTGACAAGTGACTGTAAATTTATGTGTGCATGTTTTCTTTATGCAGCGGGAGGGGGTAGGTCCGGACCCCACCCCATCCGGCCCTGCAATGTCAAGCACTGTAAAACATAAAACATTAAGGGAAACACAAACACAAAACTAACACCTACGAGTTATCAAGACTAAAACGATTAACTCGCAAACCTTCATTACAAAAGTATTTTTCCCAAAGCAAAGGTTAGAGGTGGAATCGAGTAGGGAGCATGTTAGGAAGACCAGCCCACTAGGGGCTAGGTGTTGCATTGCCTGCCCATCTACCATCCCATATGCCCGAAATATTCTACCCTCTACTTTCTGCGTTTTTGTTCTCCTTCTAAGTGACTTATTTCTTTCCCGCAGAATAAAAATAAGAGAAATAAGACGACAGAAAAAGGTAATCTACGAAAGTCAATACCAACATAAACACTTATCGGTAAATAGTATTCAATACGCACACATAAATGGGGGAAACGAAACCACCCCAAGAGTATATTGCCTAAGGATGGGAGTACTAGCCTTGTGTACAAAAAATATTTTAGGCATGGACAAGGAACGGAACGAGACCTGGAAACAGAAATCCAATAAGGTACGGGTCCCTCAAAAAGAAAAGATGAACATGAATTCAAAATAGATCAATGTAAAAAATTCCCTTCAAAATTCCTTTTAATTTTTCACGATAAACAAAACAACAACATATACGTGGGGAACATGAATGTGTAAAATAGCTTTACAACTTTCGGGCAAAGGCGGTGGTCACCGCAAGGACTTATCAGTTTACATAATTAAGGGTCCAAACGGCGTACACAAGTAAAAACAAAGATGTAGAGAGAAAAATGGCATAATTTGCCAGAGAAAAACGTTCAATTAACTTGACTAGAATACGTTCAGAGGATACCAGAGTATGATACAGAAGCTATACTGAGAATTATAGCCATACTATTTATATTCGTTCTTTCGGTTTTTACTGCAGTTTTCTGCACACAGTTTGGGACTCGTATTCTTCTTACCCAGACCCCAGTGAAGAATCCACTTTCTCGAGACTAAGTGTCCATACCCTGAATGTCAAACTTTTACAAGCTAAATAGTTGTAAATTTGATTAAAATATATTAAGTGCTGTACATTTTGTATAATTACCTTAAAGGAGCAAATTACTAAAACCTGGCCTTCAATTAATAAAACATTTCAAGTAGAATTGTGCTAAAGAGTCAAGCTGCATAAATCACAGTTCCAGCCCAGCAACAATTTCCAAATTTACAGAGATATTTTAACTGAAATTCCAAAAGCTGCATATATTTTCTCCGTTTATGATAAACTGCATGCGAGAAATCTGATCTCAAAGTTTCGAGTAATTTCTTATTCTAAGACCTGAACGTGTTTTATGAATTCTGGGTCAAAACATCTCATTCAAATAGTCATCATTGCAATTCATGTTTTTTTTTTCCTTGTTAAACCAAAAGTCAAAACCAGGACTTACAGTGTCAAGAGCTTATACAGAGCTCTAAAACCGTATCTTGTGCTGTGTCGAACATTTACACGCTTTATAAAGTGAAAGTTATCAATACCGGATATCTGATGTATAGAATTTGTATACAGATACGAACGTAAATATACATCAAATGCATAAGCATAATCACTTTTCAGTAACAGTGATCTTCATCCCTAGAGTCTGATTCTCATATCATTACATTTGATTTCTGGTAAATAACTCAAGTTGTAGTGAATAGATTTCAATGCAACTTGAGGCATACTTTTCCCTGAGCCTAGGAAAAACCCTACCATTGTTATTGTATGTAGGTACGAAGCAAGAACGCTGTTCTTAAAATAGAGTTTGCCTTTGAAAACGATTGCAAGCAATAACTTCACTACTATACATAGAATGTTTAGGAAAGTTGCAACATAAATTTCGCATTAGAAACTAACAATGTTGCTGCACGACCAGGTTTACTGTTAGTAGAATTGCTAATTTCAACAACGCTTAGTACATCATAAGAGAGAGAGAGAGAGAGAGAGAGAGAGAGAGAGAGAGTCATAAACTCTGGCGGTCAACATTCATATGAACTGCATTTGTTTAATATGTAAAGAAGAAAGTTAGTTTTATTTTACAAACTATTTTATAAGCTCGTTCAAACAAAATATATATGAACAAAGACAGCCGTTTTCTTCCATTGGCAATATTGCTCATATGCACAAAATACATAGTTTTGTTTATTTTTGTTTTTAGAACTATACTCAATTTCTTAGAATGTGGTGTTTGTGGTTAACAATGGTTATAATGGTTTCAATTCAATCTGGGCCGATTCAACATTTCCATCAGAAGGAGTAAAGATAAAAAGATTATAAAGCTGACCCGAGATCAGATCTTAAAATTTCAGTGACTACAGTTTCAGTGACTACATTTTTTTAGAGCTGTATTAGCCTGTTATGTATACCTATATTGTGTGTTTAACTTTTGGTCAATGACTCATGATTCTATTTTTAGATAGAGATATAAATAGCTTGTTTACTAGTTTTAAACCTACCCTTGATAATGAACCTGCTTACAGTTTCTGGTTGTGAAATATGTCACGTAGTGATATATTGCAATAAAGAGTCGTAATACAGTTGTGGAGATGTATATGAAGACAGATGTGAACGATTATTTCTATTCCTATAATTGTTATTGTTTTAATCTCAATATACAGATGTATTTAATGTTGTGTTTAGATTTATTTGAGAGGAATCGCTTATTTGAATTGCTTATTGTCATTTGACTGTATGGACTAAAGAAACAAGTTGGGATTATTTTGAACTCATTCAAAGAAATTCTAGACAAAGTCACTGTAACATATAGAAACTGTACGCACATCAGCACGTTCAAGATTCTTGGCACTTCAGCACATTCAAGGATATTGGCATATCAGTACATTCAAGACCTGTAATTCATTCAGAAGGCTATGTTCTTTTGGACTTGTGATAGAATTTTTAGGATTACTTTTTATTTAGTTCATGATACTGTAAGTTCCTCCTATAATTTCATTTTATAACTTCGAAAATTACATTATGTGTTAAGTTTTAAACAACGTGTTGGTTTTGCTTCTTTCTGTTACTTAGTTTAAGACCAGTGAGTCCTAACAAGCCAAATAACTTTGAAAATATGATTCTTAATTTTGACCTGAGTAGCAATAGCAAGAACAACAATTTGCCCATATACATATATAATATATTCAAACTTAAATGATACTAATAGTTACAGTTTAATATTCATGTATAAGAAGTGAATTGATTCAGTTTTCGGATCCTTGGAGAAATGCATCCAGTTTCACTCGCCGATAGTTATATTGCATATAGCGATTGCCGAAATGAAGGAAACCATCGGAGTATGTTTGAAAAGTACACTCCCACAGTAATATGTATAAATGGAAACGCCTTGTGTCTTTTTTGTTTGTGCGTGGAGGTGCTGTGTATATTTTGTATACATGAAACTATTTTTTTTTATGTAACTATGTAACGTTTTTGTCATATACCTAACAAGATCCTTATGCAAAATCTCTTAAGGAAGGAAATAAAGATTAATGAGCGAAGAAATAGTCTATACATAAATATTGTCAATGTCAGCTGTGTTAGAAAGGAACATGTCGATACGACTATTATCTTCGGATGGTAGAGACAATATAATTTCCAAAATATCTTCGCTATTGACCATACCCGATGGATATTATTTCTGTATAGAAGTACCTAGACATCAAGACAAACATTGCATATAATTTCATTACATTTTACCAGATATATTTGATCCTGGTGAATTGGCCATTTTTGTCTGCTCCTGTTGGGTTGGGGTGCAGTGAAATGTGATTGGGTACGAGTACGGATTGAGTTTAGGTATAATCGATTTTTATAATCACGTCCCCCCCCCCCCAACACAAAACCTTCTAACCCCATCACCTTCTATCCGAGTTTGAGTTGAATCTCTTTTGATGGAAGTCCTTCCAGTTTACCCACTGGATTGTTTTATAGTACAGTTTACATAGCACATATAATCCAAACCCCCTCTCCACCCCGACCTCCCCCACCCCATTATATTTTGGTCATAGCTTTAACGTTGGTGTAGCGTATAACATAAGAAACATGTTGGCCAAGTGTGTTAATCAACAACATTTGTAACTGGTTGATTATTAGAAATTACAGACAATGAGGTTATTTCCATTGATCTCTAAACCCTGCTGATAACCCTTCATACCATTTATATGTGTCGCCAAAGTTACAAATCGGAGATCACGTCTGAGTGGTATGGTATTTTGACGTAACAAGAGTTTCTCTCATACATAATGCAAGAGTCAATTAAGAAAGGAACCCCGAGCATTAACGCATGTTAAAGCACTTTGTTTCTTTGTTTGTGTTGTTGTTGTTGTTGTTGTTTATCTGATTCGACGCGTTGATGGACTTAACGATGGATATGTTTTCTTAAATTCAACATGCATGATGGTTTCTTACGTAAGAAATCCATTTACAATGTTGTATGGTTATGGTGAAGGCCATTTTAAGTTTTAAATGATCTCTGAGTTAAATTTCAGATTATATGAGGACAACATATAAAACAGTATGAAAGCTTTATTCACACAGTAAACTTGCAAAGGACATTATATGTAAATGATAGGAAATGGCATGTTGATCCAAAGTGAAATTCGATCTGTTTGTTCGAAGAATCAGTGTTCATGACCCCAAGAAAAAAAAGTGAATTTTATGTTCCCTCAAAATCAATTGGATAAAAGTGCAGATATCACCACCAAAGTTGAAAGGTATGTCGCAATTCCAACCATCCTTATATTCCACTCTCCATCTCAAATGGAAAACGAATTCATGCAACCGAGTCCTAAGAGAAAACAAGGAATGTAGGCTCAGTAATTGGTCTCATTCCTTTTCATACCAGCAGATGGTGCGTATCCAAAAGGTCAAGTTCAAGCCTTAGATAAGATTAGAGAAGAAAAAACAATCTGTAAATTCAATTTCAACTTATTTAACATTAGTTTGTCAACTATATTCCAGCTTTAAAACATTAAACCAGACTCCACACATTGTGTTGTATTTCGGGTTTGATTCGTGTGCAGCAAATTTAGAACCCTGTTTCCATTCTGCAGTAATCGCGTTATTTTGTTTGGTTTTTGTGATATTTCTTTTTCTGTTTTTTTCCCCCACAGAATTATAAAAACTCCACAGAGCCGACGAAACAATTATGAAACTATTAGTCATACATTTGCTCACTCTCAATGAAATCCAAAGATACATTTTTGACTCCATTTGATCGCTCTTATTACATAATCATAAAAGTCCAACATGAAAATATGCAACCATTTTCATAATGATCTATCTATCTATCTATCTAAAAACATTCTAGATACAACAATACTTAAATGTGTTTCAGCAATTTTTTCTTTTCAAAATGTGATGTACGTGGTACATATTTCAATTTAGTGTTTGGGAGGACAACGCAGGACTGGATCGATGAAAGTTGGGAGGGACTGAGAGAATAATGGAAGGATGATAAAATATGCTTAACTTACATACAAGTCGACAGTGATTATATCCCTGGCCTTTTGTTTAAACCAGGCAATTGATAATTTGCAAACCTTTTCTAGAAAATGGGAGCCGCGGTAGCTCAGTTGGTAGAAAGTTGGGCTCGTAACCCCACCCAATTAAGTCCATGTCGGCTGTCTCGGAGTGTCCTTGGAAAAGGTACTTGGCACATAGCAAACACGAAACAAAACATTCAGAGGAAAGGGTAGTTGGGTTCCAGGCTGTGATTGCATGGATTCTTAGAAACGGCTGTGGTTACAGTTTGTAAGCGCATTAACCGTTGTCGACGCGGATGAATGAGAGAAAAAAAGATAGATAGATAGATAGATAATTGGCCTTTAACCGAAAACAGCAATGGTAAAAGTACAGACAATGAAATGGGACCCTATCTAAATATATCAATATCCCAAAGATCAATAATTAAACATTGGAGAAAAGTGAAAAAGAAACAATATATTGCAACAAATGTACAAATTGATTAAGCAACCATGTGGAGGATGTATAAAACTTGCCCGGAGTGGTGTGTGCGACTGTCTAAAGAAGTCTGAATGCAGATAAACCGAAACAAACTCTCGCTGGCCATCATTGCCTTTTTGGAAGGAAGGTGCGATATTGAGAGGGTTGTACAATGGAAACTAAAATGCTAAATATCTTCTTAAAGAAAAACTTCTGGTAACTGCTTGTGACAAACCATTGTATTATATGTAAAGTTTGTAGAAAAAGTGGCTCTTACCAGTTTTTGTTTCTTTTCATCAGTTTTGTTAGGGACAATTTCTCTATTTCTTTTCCGTAATCATCAACTTTCACTATGCACAGAATTTTGCCATACTATTAAAATAGCACTTTTCCGCACTTGAAACACTGTTTAGAACTCAATATACTAATTCAACTCCTATAGTAAACCTATGGCAGCACTACGATACTCAAAATTCGATTGAATTATTTTCTAATTGGTCATGATCAAACCTACCCGCAGCATAGACTCATCCTTGAAGCAAGCTCTGCATGGTGAAAACGAGCAAGCTCTACGTAGTGAAAACGAGATGTCCCGCTGGAAAGATATTTTTGTCATCTTCATGCGCACGAAATGCTTTATATACACCGTGCCTAACGAATCAGGTGCTAGTCCTAATTCAAGTCTATACAAATACTAAATTTTTACATCAACAGTATCTTGTCAGTTTCTTTCGCAAAAACTTTACATTTCATTATTAATTAATTATGGGCCATTAAAACTAATATACTCTATGTTATGGTCACCCATTTCTAGATTGGTCCATAGTTGTGCATATAATTAGTACCACGAGTCCAATAGTCTACATGTATACCGGCTAATCGACATAATGTCAGTCGGTAGAAATTGAATTTAAGTTTTGATAGTGACTGTAAAGTATAGATTCAGTTTGAATATAATTAGGTTTTATATGAACAAGAAAACATCTTAGCAGTATCTAGAAGCAGCTTTATGACTTTTCTTTTAATTTTATGTAGCCAATCATTTCATGTCTCTTGTAGTGAAACGTGATATGTTCGCAGATTAGGATGCGCGCGCGCGTGTGTGTGTGTGTGTGTGTGTGTGTGTGTGTGTGTGTGTGTGTGTGTATTTGAGTAAACCGAGGACATTCATGAGATTACACACCAACGTACCGAGGACACACCTCCAACCGAGGACGTCCTCGGTTGGAAAAATGTTAAAATCTTGCTTCTACCAACTATTTTAGCTTAGAATAACGTACAATCAAGATTTGTAGGAAGGTCCCCGTTTACACGCTTGGTGCTTGTTCGCGATTTTGGAGTGTATCTTTCTTCCAAAGCTGGCGATACACACGCCCAAAACCATGTCCTTGATTGCCCGGTGGAAAACTTGTAGAGAGATCTCCACCATCAAATTACACGTGCAAAAACGTATTCTCTCCCTTTAGATCCAAGCCTCAAATACCAACTACTTAGCTAAACTATAAGAAAAAAAGCTGGTGCATATAACAGTCCCTGGTATATTTTATTAATATTTCATGCATGTGAGACAATAGTGTTGGGAAACTCACGATACATTCATACTATAGACGTCCAATATAGGCAAATAAATCTACGACATGTACGAAAGAAGTACATCAAAATGCTTTTGGAAATGCACATGAATTCATTGTAGAGTTGTACCGAAATTGCCTAATTACCCAACCCATCTGTAAAGTTAAAACGTTCTGTTTGCGGCGAGGTTTTACACACGAAAAGATATTAAAAAGACTTCCTTGATATGAAAAATGTATTTTATGATTATTAGATGAACTATATCCGCCCCTATTTCATCAGTTGCCTACTTAGCATTCAAACAGGAGAGAACAGACGTGAATCAAGTGAAAAATCCCGTTACGGTGAGATCGAATTATCGCTAACCGAATTTAGAAGTTACACGCACAGAACTTCAGTAAATATATAGAAAGATAAATATATTAAATAGAGGTCAAACATTTATCATGAAGATGATCAGTCCCAAAATGAAACATTTAATTACAGCAAAATGTTTTTCATTATCGCGCTCTTAAGACCTGCGCCTACACGTGCAAGCAATCATAAAATGTTGAATGCATTCAATGTTCATTTAAATGTATATACTTGCTTCAGTTTGTGATTTGATGACTTTGATTAACATATCATGAATTGTGTTTGTATCCATATTTCTGTTGTAAACGAAGTCTTATTAAAACAACACACAAACTGTAAACACAATGCATCAATCTATATTGTTTTCCCAAATTTAAAGAGGTTTGTAACAATAGCCAAAACGCTCAGGATGTTCTACTGGACCAACTTGTATTTATAACTTAAAAGAACATTTATTTACAGCAGCATTAGACTGTAATATTCTTACTCTTTTAGTCTTTTTCAGTATGTTTACACAGAAGGTGACGTGGAAAAAAAAAACTGTTTAAAACTTCCAATCAGCGATACAAAACACCTCTACTAGGTACCTTGAATTAGCCAATGTATAAACTAAATGATTTGGAAGGTGAAGGTTGAGAGTGTTGTACCATTAAAATATATTCTTGTTCATTCATGCCGCCAAAACAATAAAACAGGATAAACTGTTTGTAAAAATGTATTAGAAATGTATCCACATTCACTAACTCTATACATATATCTACTCTCATACAACTCTGTATTTCACTTCTGGAATTACTGAACTTTATAGCTATTTAGGTTTTTTTAGTTCAGTTAAAATAAATAAGTTGTTGTTGTCGTTGTTTCCAATATAACATTATTCTTTATGTTGAGTTTGATATAAAACACTATACAGATTACAACAGAAATAATGTTTTATGCGTGATCGATTCAGCCAAAGTGACTTGAAAAATACAAAGTCTCCGTGAAATACACAACATGGTCAACACAAACATTCGTTCCTATTTTCAACATTAAATCTGCACATCCCAGAGAGAGACAGAGAGAGAGAGAGAGAGAGAGAGAGAGAGAGAGAGAGAAGATTCCCACGCGTATTATGCAACGAGGATATTACTCTATGTTATCAAAAAGCGAATAGTCATTGCCGATAAGGCGAGTTTCCTGCCATAAAAGCTCAAATCCAGCCAATTGGTATGATCTCCGAAGCGGTGGATTAGTCCGAAGCGTGTTATGTCGTACTGAAGTCTAACTGCAGGACAGCCAGTCAATAAATTGATCACTCAGTCAATAACAACAAGATATATATTCAAATAATAATGTTGTAGATGAAACCCTTATGGAGTTTACAGTTACTTAATACTAGAATGTGATTTGGATTTGATTTTAACGTAGCTTTTAACATTCTTGCAGTCATATCGCTACGATGTCTGCAGTGTGGCAGTTTATAGTGATGTCTAGCGCTGGGGCAACATTCCGCAGACATGTAGCATGATGTCCCACTCTGGGGCAACATTCCGCAGACATGTAGCATGATGTCCCACTCCGTCAGATTATCCTGACACCAGGCAGACCAGTCCTAACACTAACTTCTTAATGCTAAGCGCCATATGAGGCAGCTGTTAGGTCCATTTTTATAAGTCTTTGGTATGACTCGGCCGTGGTTTGAACCCGCGACCTCCGGCATCCGAGGCGGACGCTCTAACCACTAGGCCACTGGAGCGATCAATAGGTCATTTCCTATGACAAAGTTAGTCATATAGTTATCGTGCATGAGACTGCTATCCAGGTCTAGACGTGTTATAATACAGGTCGAGCAAAACTACTTTTACAGTATCGTAAGAGTATCCATTTTCTGCATCTTTGTCTAACACAGCAGTGGATTACTTTCCCATAATTAAACCTTCACTTCTAAATTTTTTTAAAAATAACTTTATTATTTGTAAAAATTTTCCTGATATGCATGCAGAACGTTGGTGTCAGTTTGGATTTCAGATCTTGTCAGTTACACTACAATGGGTAAAGTATATTTTGGGATTTCGCTAAAAACAAAAGAGAAAAAAAACACAAAAAAAACCACACAAAAAATGGTGCAAATCGACCAGTTGTACAAAACACTGATAGCGAGACCATTCAGAAAATGCATTATTATTATTACACTACTAACTTCAAGAGTTGACATCATTTTTATATTTATTGCCGGCACACTGATATTGTGAACGCACTATATAGCTGGCATTTATTCAACTCATGGTCATTACATAATTCTGAACGAAGATCCAACCCAGTTTAGCTATGTTATGTATTTTACGAAAAAGCAAGCTAAGTAGGTCACTTAGTACCGACGGTAAGTAGTAAGGGAAAATGCTGGTTCTGGCCCAAAGACACCAAAATACCTCCAAACAAGTACGGTCGACAGTCGACCACCTCGTCAACACCTCTATGATCACTATCTTATCGATGACAAAACATATGAACATCATCAATGACGTCATTGTCCTTTGAGATCTATCTCATATGATAATATATTCGACACCGTACTTGTTTGGAGGTATTTTGGTGTCTTTGATCTAGAACCAGCATTTTCCCTTACTACTATCTTCGCCGAGCGAAACAGGTAAGTGAAAATTTTCAAACATTATTTCTAAAGTTTAGACAAAATTTCATACCCTATCATTATCATATTTTTTTTTTTTTGATAATCTTTTTCATACCTGCTGACTCTCTTTGGTAGAATATCTGTTAACATACTGTCAATAATACGAAACTCGCGTATTAAATCGTCCATATAATATTTTACACCTCGCAAGTACGATCGTATCTGATCAAGCAATTTTTTGTAAGTTATACTAGCTGTTTTGCAGGCATTTTTGTTAGTCACAAGTCGAGGTTCAATTTTCTTACACGCTGTTGCAAGAGAAGCACCAACGGATTTAATGATGCTCCACTTGAAATTATACCAGAGCTAGTCATTAGCAATGGTAAATACGATATTATCCGAAGTATTTTGCTATAGTATTTATAACATTCTTTTACACACCAGAGGGTTTTATGATAAAATTTTTAATATTTTGCTAGAGTGTCAACATCTTGGTTTGAAATATTTTCTGAAATGTGATTGAAATCGATGATTTGTTTTTTCATTATACAATATTTTATACAAAGACAAAAGTTCTATCGCCAACGATCGAATAGAGAAACTCTCGGAATTTATTATTTTTAGGATCAGCTAAAAACTCTCTATATTTGCCGTAAACATCTGACGAAGTATCATCATATCGTTTATCTGTTAGTACATGCTGTTTCTTTAACCAAGCGTATGAATCAAAACTATTTCTACTTCACTCTCATACAAATCTGTTTTATTTACCAAATTACTGTAATCGATTTCCGTTTCATCAATATACCCTAAAACTAAACTCAACTGATCTAACGTGTAATTTTTGAGAACAAGATGTTGTCTGATAATTGCATATGCGACTACGAAATTTGCTAGCATTAATTTCTTAAGCTTATCTAGTTCAATTGTGAGAAGACCAACAGCAGAAGCTACTTTTAACATCACTTTCTCATATGGTTTTGTGAGTATTGTTTTAATTTCATTGTAATAATTCCGTAATGACAATTGTCTAGAGTATTGGAATGATGGTAATGGAACATCATCTTCTTCACTTATATCATAATAAGAATCAGACTTTACTTCCAACTTTGTTTGATTGACTTCTTCAAAAAACTTTCCTCGCTCATCATCACTAAAACTACTAATTTCATCGTCTAAACTTTTGATTATCTTTAGAGACTTGTTAACAATAATTGGATCAAATTCTGGGTCTATTTTACGTATCATTGGCAAAATTGCGTTTGCGTACACTTTAATAATTAACTCTGCGTCTGACGTCATAGTAACGATTTTAACTAAGGTTTCTTTGTCATGGTAGTACATACCGAGATGTTTAACTATACCTCGTTTTGAAAAACTATCATATAACTTTTTGTTTCTTTTTATTCTCATTTTTTTATTTTCCGCTAGTTTGTCAAGACGAGTATGGTTTTCGTTTATTCGTCTTTCTTTCAATGTTCTTCCACTATAAACTCGTGATTTTATTAAGTCTGATTTTATTATCAAATCTATGTTATACCAATCAAGCTCGAGTAATATTTTTTTAAGCATAATTTCAACTTATTTTTGTTCTTCTAGACAATCATCAGGATGACAGTATCTGCTTATAATATCAAAGTTTTCTATTGCTTTTTTCAGTTGTGGTCCTCGCATATGCATAACGCGAATAAAATTAACAAAATTTGCTGGCAATGTTGGATTGTTCAATGATTCGATGTTAAGTTTTTTAAAACTTTGTACCATTTTTGCTATTTCATTAAAGGCTCCAACATCTATTTTAGGGTTTAAAATATTATCATAAAATTCTCTTGCAATGGTTATAATTGGTGGTTCTGACATTATTTTATAGCATTAGATTAAATTTGTTCGTCGAGTGTATATATTTGAAATGCTGTCAGTCCCGGAAACGGATGCTCAGCAGTTGAAACATTAACTCGAAAATACAAGTATTTGTTAACGGTGTTTTCTGTCGGGATTGTAAAATATTGTGTTGTTGAAATGTAAGTGTCTGTTGTGTTATACAATATTGCCCAATTAATATCGTCATTTGATCCTTCCAATCGCCAATTATAAATTCGACCAACACTAGAGTTTAATCGGCCTCGCAAATGAAATTGCCAAATAGCAACTGCAGTAGGACATTTAATTTTAATCCAAAAATTTTCAACTTCTCCGTTGGTTGTCCACTCGTGTCTATCAGAGAAAGCGTAATAAGGATAATTTTCAAGATAATATGCTGATGCGCTTACCTCAAACCCAACTCGATTGTCAGTTGCTTTATAAAGTATTGGAATATATCCAACATTGTTTTTAGTTCGTTTTATAACACTAGACAGACTATCAACATACGCTTTATTTGTCAGATCGTTAGGGTTAACTGGAACGTAAGTCGTCATTATCTTGTTGGCTTTCATGTTTATGTTACCTGACATTGGTCCACCAGATTTTTTAAAGTATGGGACAAGTTCTTCTTTCAACTGAGCATAACTGATAGCATCAGTTTCATTAGATGGTGGGGTTATTGGTAATCCAGTTATTTTTTAATTTAACATGGACAGGTTACCTGTCATTGTGTCACCGGCTTTGTTAAGTTTATTATCGTCCACAGATTTTAGTTGTGCATAACTTACCGCTTGCGTTTGATTTAAGTTTTCTGGCGGATATGCAGTCTCTAAATTTGTTCCCTGACATGTTGATATTACCTATAACCGTTCCACCGATTTTATCAAGTTTGTTATCATCCACATACCTTAACTGCGCATAACTTACCGCTTGTGTAAAATTTAAGTTTGCTGGTGGATACCTGGTCTCCAAATTTATTTATTTTTTTCTGACATATCTAAGTTGCCGCTTAAAGTTCCGCCGGCCTTGTCTAACTTGTTGTCGTCAACAGATTTAAGTTGTGCATAACTGACAGCTTGTATAAGGTCAACTTTTACTGGTGGATATGCTGTTTCTAAACCTAGTACTCGTTGATCTGACATAAACAGGTTTCCTGTCATTGTGTCACCAATTTTTTTCAGGTAACCTGATAAATCAATCTTGCCGTTTGTTAATATTGTTGTACTTTCAGCTGATGAATCTCGTGTTAACGTTCCAAACTTTGTATAGTAGCTCATTATTTATTGTCCTACATAAAATTGTCAACATTAGTCAGTTTAATATAACATAAAATTATATAGCAAACAATGGCGACGATATTAAACTTTGATACAGAGCGGTTGGTGAAACATAAACATAACAACGAACTTCCAGATTGTCATTATCTCATTGTTGGGCGAACTGGATCGGAAAAAACAAATTTGCTTATGAACTTGCTTCTTGGCGATAATTTTAACTACGATCGAGTTTATATTTACACAATTAATCCACAACAAGATAAGTACGAGCTACTAAGCAAATATAATGACAAACTTCGTGATGATCTTGATACTGGTGAAGATTTTTTTATAATCAGACAACCAGAAGATCTTGTTCCAGTTAATCAACTCGACTCAGATGATCATAAGATAGTAGTTTTTGACGATATTCCGCTAAACAATGGAAATGAACAAAATAAGCTCGTATTTTTCACTGTCTCGAAATAAAAAATGTAATTCTGTTTATTTAGCTCAAGGTTTTTATAATGTTGATAGATTTATTAGACGAAATACTGGTTGTTTTATATTATTTCTGGGACTGGACAATGTTGACATTAGAAATATCGCGAACGAGCAATGTGGCGACGTAACAAAAGATACATTTATCGAATTATATCATAAAGCTACAAATGATAAATATAACTTTTTCTTATTTGATAAACTTACACATGATCCAACTAAAATGTTTCGCTGTTGTATTGACATTTACTTGCAGTAATGTGTTTTCCACTTTTTAAAATGTTATAAAATATATATATAATAATTATGGATAAACGAGTAAAGTACAGAAAACATATAGAAGATCTAAAAAAAACTTGCTCAATCTCAAGCAGAATTTAAGCAAAAAGTACAGCAATCACGACGTGGACAAGTAACTGCTGCAGAAACAACAGCTACGATTCTCAAACCAGTTACTGAAGCACTACTTGGAAAACAACCTGAAACAAAACCACTATCAGAAGAAGAACTTAAGCAACTACAGGAAAAAGGTTTGGTTGGAATTGTTAAAGAACAACAAGAAGCAGCTGCTGCAAAAATTGTTGCTAGATCTGCTCAAGAAAGAAGAAGATTAGCTGAAGAACTTACAAGGTATATTCTTAATCCTGTTGCTAGACAAGCTGAAATAAATCGGCTGATTGATAATCCAATTTTATTTGAAAGAAGATTAGCAGAATTAACTTCACATGAAATTAAGACTATATTAGGAAAATTATCAGAAAAATTAGAGGATATTGAAAAAGAACAAGAAAGAGTCGGCGAGTTAACAGTAAAGTTGATGGAAGTTGGCGAAAAAGAAATTTTTATAGAAAAAAAGCAAATGATAAAATAACAGATGAGGAATATAATAATTTTTTAAAAAATAATGATATAAACGATATTGATAATATAAGAACTTGGTCAAAAGAAAGATACGATAAATTTATTGGTGATTTAGAAAATATGATTACAGATAGTAATAATGCTGACGCTGAATTAAGAACAACTAAAAAAGAAGAAGATATAACTCCACTCTTTGATATAATTAGGAAAGGTGTTATCGCTTATGTCTTTTATTTAACAGCGGAAGATTATGGAGAAAAAGAATATGGTAAAGGGTGGAAATTTCACAGGAAATTTAAATCAGTCAATGAAACTCGCTTTAAAAAAAATAGAGAAGCTGTAAGAGTAAAAACTGGAACTGGTGTAAAAATATTTACATCAACCACTGAAATGATAGGCAGATTAATGCTGTTGATATCATCAAAGAAAGCTGGGAATATTAGTGCTGAAATTGACAATGAAATTATTGACATACTTGATCATCTAAGATCAGAAAATTTATTAACATCTGACGAGTACGAAACTTTACACCGTGATTTGATATAAATCAAGGCGATTTAATTTTGGAAAAAATATAGTAAATAACAATGTCAACAACATTATTACTAGACTCTAGTACAGCTGCAAAAGATAGCGCAAATTTTTCAGTAAATTATATTCCGCCAATACAACTTGATACTGAAAAACAGTATGAAATTGGACTAATTTCATGTACGTGTTGGCATTCTAAGGCTAATGTAAAAACTGGAGTAAACGATGATTTTACATTTGCTATTCCTATATGTACTTCACCATTTTTCACGTGGAAAAGATTTAGAATTCCACAAGGAGCCTACAACGTAACTGATCTAAATAAAATAATAAAAGAGCTTATAACAAAAAATGAAGGTGTAGCTGATAATTTTGAGCTGACAACAAAAATTACAATACGTTACGCGCTAGAATGACATTAAAAGATAAAACAGTTATTCTTCCCTCGCCAACAAGTATCGCACCACTTATAGGATTTAATCATCAAAATTATCCTGCTGTTGATCGTGATAATCCCATAACGTATGACGGTGAAAATCCAGTAAATATAACCAACGTAAACACAATATTAATAAATTGCTCTATTGCTTCCGGATCTTACTCAGCCCAGGGCAGTAAAGGGCAAACAATATATAGTTTCTCGCCAGAAGTTCCACCAGATTCTCTCATGCAAATTAGTCCACGGCAAGTTATTTATTATCCGCTAAATGTTGAAAATCAAATAACAACAATAAATATGCAGTTGACAGATCAATCTGGACGACAGCTGGATCTAAATAACGAGGACATTACTTACTATTTGCACTTACGCACACAATAGTAAACATATTTTCTAAAAGATTTGGCAATGAAAAATTATGCAACCTCAGATATAATGAAACAGAGAAAAAATTTCATAGAAGAAAATTGTTGGTGGATTTTTGGGAAATATAATTACTAAAGTTATTGAAAATGTTCCGGGAATAGCACGTAAAGTTGCACCAATTGCACTTGACGCAGGTAAAGCTTTTGCAACTGGAGCTGTATCTGCCGCTGGAACTGCGGTGGGACAAAAAATAGCTGATAAAATTAAAGGCGCGCCCTCTACATCTGAGATAAAACAAGTTATATCAGAAATCGCTCCAACAAAAGAAACGCAACGTGCTATGATAAGAACAACGAAAAACTTTTATCACCAAAGGGCGAGCAGATCATACAAAAATTAATATCTAAAGTAACAGCGCCGCAATGAAATTTTATATAATCTAATAAATAAAAATGTCTATTAAAAATTATCTCGATTTAGCAGAAACTTATGACACTGATGACACTGTAACAGAATTTGAATATGTTGAATATCTCGATGAAAATTCTAATGAACCAAATAAAGCTGGTATTAGAACATTTAATACTCGAGACGAAGATGTATTTCTACTTCCTCACAAAGCAATGTTAGAAGTTCGCGGTCAGATTAAGACAGTGGCCAATCCGCCTGTTGCAATTGCAGCTGGAACAGAAGTAGCTCTTATAAATAATGGCTGGTGCATATTCAAAAGTGCCCGATATCAACTAGCTAATCAAACTGTTGAGGATATTTCAAGTCACTTACAAGTTGCAAGTACAATCTTAAATATTATTTCGTTTTCCGACGATTACTCCAGATCGACTGCAACGAACATGATGTGGTTTAAAGATACTGGACGTGGTTTAGCTGAATCGACCGAACTTTTCTCGAAAGGTGTTTTATTACACGGAGCTGATGCTGCTGCAGATCTTGTAATTGTAAGAACTTTTCTTATTGTCAATGCAGCCGCACTAGGTATAGCCGCACCAGCCGCAGACGCTAATGAAGCCGCTACAAGAGTCTCACTCATTGCTGCTTGTAATAATCTTGGTGTAACACCACCAGGTGCAGCTGCAAACGCTGTTGCAATGTTAGATTTGATTATCAACACAATTAGCGTAAGAACAGTGAAGGTTTTGCTAGAAGAAAAGAACTTGCAGCAGGATCACGTCAAATTGCAATGATGCTGCCATTAAGTACAATATTTGGCTTTTGTCGCGATTACGATAAAGTATTTCGTGGAGTTAAACATACACTTATTTTAGATCGGGCAGAACAAAACTACTGCCTATTTAGGTCAGGCGGAGCTGATGTACAGTTTATTGTAAGCAAACTTGCGCTGTGGATGCCGCGAATAACGCCGTCGATCACTAAAATGTCAGAATTAAATAATATGCTTGAAAACCGCACAAAAAGAATTTATTTTCAGCAACATAAAATATATCAAACAGCAGTTCCAAATACTACTGACTACACATGGCGAGTCACAACAACATCAAGCGAACAACTGCCGAGACATTTATTCGTTGTGTTTCAACAGCAAGCGTAACGCGGTAACCAACAACAAAATAATGCAATATTTGATAACGCCGATGTTAGACGAATATATGCTAGACTAAATTTAAAGCAATATCCGGAACGAGCGATAGAATGTAATTTTGCAGATAATGCTAATAAAAATATTACTCGGCCTTACATGTATCTGCTCGATGCAGTGCAAAAATATCAGGATGTTGAAGATGGATCTCAGACATCTGTAGAGGAATTTCGTACACTTTATCCGATATTTTATTTTGATGTTAGTAAATATAGCGAGCGAGCTGTAGACAGCACAGCTGATATTGAAATTACCTGGACACTCGGAGAAGTTCCAGCGGCACAGTTGTACGTGTACGCGCTAGTGATCAGCGACAGATTTATTACGATAGATTCAGTTGGAGGTAAAATGACAGTACAAGTTTAATCTGCAATCGTTATATAAGATGACAAAATATATTGTAAAAGAAATATATTTGACTGATGGTCAAGTTAAAAAATTAGCAGCTGCTGTTGCAAAGCAGAGACAGGTATCATTAAAAATCAACCCTAACATTTCCAAGGGTATTTTAACAAAATTAATGTTGACAAAAAAACAAGTAAACAGGTACGATCGTAAAAAACCTTTTGTTTTAAATTTAAGTGCTGCACAATAACAGCGATGTCAAAACAAGGTGGTTTCCTTGGTCCGGCATTATCAGTGATGGCCAGCACGTTATTACCTAAAATTTTACCGGTGTTAGGTACATTAGGATTAGCAACAGCGTCTGGAGCGATATCTGGCGCAACGAAAAAAGCAGTTGAAGGTCGTGGTATCATTCGCGGCAGTGATATAAAGAAAATAGTCTAAAGATAAATTTTATGTGACTGATAAATATAATGCCACAACGAAGAAAAACAGCAACGAAAAAAAGAAAACAACGAAACGCCGGCGGACGAAACAAGGAGGATTTATTCCAATAGCTCCACTTTTAGCGGGACTAGCGGGAAGTCTACTGCCAAATCTGCTGGGAATAGGACGAGGATTAATATTGCCGGGAACACGGCCACCCCGCTAAGTAACTTTGATATACTTGATAAGTTAGGATCGGTTCCCAGATTTCACGGAGTTTATTCTAAAGATGAACTTACTAACACGAGAGGTGGTTCGTGTGTGATAAATATACAAGATTTCAATGACGGCTGTGGTACACATTGGGTAGCAGTTTAAAATAACAATTACTTTGACTTGTTTGGACTTCCTCCGAGCGATGCAATAAAAACATATATAAAACAAAAATATAAAATAATATATTATTTTGTCCAATCAACTTCAACCTGTTGGAACTTCTGCTTGCGGATATTATTGTATAATGTTCATTAAACAAATGTCCCAGCCTAAATTTAATTTTTTAAAGTTTATTTTACAGTTTGACAAGCAATCTTCTCGCGCTAATGATGAGATTGCAATAAATTTTTGTAAAGCTATCTAAAGCTTGCAATTAATTTTATCTAAATTACAAATATAAATGTCAACATATTGTCTCAAATGTAAAACTAAAACAGAAAATAAAGATGAAAGAACAGAAAGAACAAGGACGATGCTGAAAAGTATTTGTGCAATCTGTGGAAAAAAGAAAAAGTATGTTTTTAAAGAAATTATCAGGAGCTGGTTGCCCTGACATTGTCAGAGACGTTATTTTAGTAGATGATTAACTGACTGTCTCTGACTAAGATAAGTATCCACTGGTTTTTATTTTTTGGTCCGATTTTTCATTTTTTGAGGGTGAAAACCTCAGTACTTTTCAATATAAATTTTTATGTTTTTCAATATTTTCTCAAAAAACCAGCAAAAATTAGCGAAAAATTTATGAAAAAATCAGCAAAATTTGGATAAAAAAAAGTAAAATTATCAAAAAATGCGAAAATTTATATTAAAAAGTGCTGGGGTTTTGACCCTCAAAAAATAAGAAATTTGACCAAAAAATCGCTAAAAAAAACCCAGGCAAAATGGTCGAAAAAACGTCAGAATTTGACTAAAAACAGGTAAAATTTAATTTTTCAGAAATATTTTTAGATTTATAATAAAATTATTATTTTCTGAAAAATATTTTAGTAGATGATTAATGAATAATGATATGCAACTGCGATTCTGACAAAGATTTATGTCTTGAGCAAAATAAAATTGTCACATACTGTCAACGTTGTAACAACAGAGAAATAACTGGAACAGGTATAGATGTACATAAATTAATTGGCAAATTACCGAAACCAAAAGGCGGCTGGACATTGCCAGGCCATAAATATACTGGACCTTATAATCCGCTAGACAAACAATTAGATGAAAATGATAATCCGCTGCCAGGACAAGAACCTTACAATCAAGTTGATGCAATAGCAATGCGCCATGACATTTATTATCGTGACATTGAACGTCCTGATAACGTTCGTGTAGAAAACTCAAAATCAGACTGCGATAAAGTAATGTTAGACGAACTTCGTGATATGGAGCCGACAAATATGCCAGAACGTTTTGATAGAAGGCTGGTACAGGGTTTTATTGGAGCAAAATATAAATTAAGACTCGGAAAGGAATTGTATGATGATCTGGCAGTTGAACTACACAAACCTAAAAAAAAAAAGTTTACGCGACGTAAAGTTGTCGCAAATGCCGTCGATGATATCTGGGCGATAGATTTAGTTGATGTGTCGAATCTTGCTGAATTTAACGATAATAAGAAATACTTGTTTAATGTTGTGGATGTTTTTAGTAAATATGCTTTTAGTGTTCCAGTTTTAGACAAGACAGGAACGTCAATGACTGATGCGTTAAAGCAAATAATAACAACTACAGAAAGAAAACCAAATAAGATCTGGACCGATCAGGGAGCAGAATTTTTCAACAAAAAGTTCAAGCAGTTTTTGGAACAAAATAATATCAAAAAGTATGTTACAGGAAACGAAGGTAAAAGCGTTGTCGTCGAACGATTTAATCGTACGCTAAACAAAAAAATACACAAATATTTGACAGCTAAAAACACAAACAGATATGTCGATGAGCTTCCGCAGATAGTTGACGAATATAATAACACGAAACACCGAACCACTAAACTGTCACCAAACGACGCAATCAAAAATCCGATATTAGCAAACGAAAACATGTACCGCAGACATAAATGTAAAGTTGGCGATAAGGTTAAAATTTCTCTGACGAAAAAAACATTTGAAAAAGGATTTACTCCAAACTGGAGCGAAGAAGTATTTGTAGTTGATAAAGTACTACTAACAATACCTGTAACATACGTTCTAAAAGATCTGGTAAGTGAGCCGATCATAGGTAGTTTTTATGAACAAGAACTTCAGAAAACTTCTCAAGACGTATTTGTTATCGAAAAAGTTATCCGAAAACGCGGCGACAAAAGTTTAGTTAAGTGGCGCGGGTATAGCGATAAATTTAATAGTTGGATACCGACTAAGTCGACGCAAAATTATTTATAACGTTATTATAAATTTGTTCGTATTTCACAAGTACAGATTTACATTTGATAGTTTTACATAACGAAACTAAATGTAATTTTTTTTCATGATCAACTGGCATCAAATTGAATATCTTAGCAAAAATAAAATCGTATTTTATGTTCCTTTGCTGGCCAGTTATCTTCAGATTGAAAAACGGTTTGATAAGCTGCCAAAATATGTGTTGTTCGGCAACAGTAAAATTAAATTTTATTAATTTTTTAGCGATGTGATACTTAACATTATATCGTCCAGTTGTCGGTCTGCTGTAATTTTTTCTGTCAGCGACAGTAACTACTTCATCTTCATCGCCAGATTCGTTGTTGCATAAAATATCATCTTCGCTATAGCTAGCAGATTTGTCTATCATATGGTTGGTGATTGTGTTGTTGGCGACTTTGTCGTTGGCGACTTCATTGCTGGGGATATAATCTTCCGAATATATTTCAGCAAGCCTTTTCATCAAGTTCATATTATAATATACTTTTATCTAATTTATAATAATAATGTCCAGCGAAACGAAATCTCCCGATGTAAAATATCATCAAAAAGTTAATATATTAAATTATAAGGAACTAGCTGAAGCAGTTCGAAAATGTCTGTCGGGTTATAGTGCATATTCTGTTGACGTTATTGTAATGCCTGGCGAAAATGATAGAATATTACTAACAGCAGCAGAATAAAATAAACTTAATGATAGTGCTTTTATAACATTAAAATTTGATCGCAATGATGTTTTGATGTTTGCACATAGCTGTCTTACTAAGACAGAATTGCGAAATATAATTAATCATCATATTTAAAACTAAATCTATCAAACGTTGACATTGACGTTGCTGTTTTAGTTTTGCCGTCGGCGACATCTTTTGCTGATTTGTTGTCAATTTTATGATATTTTGCAGCAGCTGTGATTGATTTAAATTTAATTTTTTCTCCAGTTTCTAAATTTGTTGAAATTATTTGTCTAGTCGGATTTTTAAAATTATTTGCACCAACTCCACGTCGGGTATTTTCTTTTGATATGACTAAATCTAAATTTTCTAAACGATTGTCGGTTTTGATTCTGTTAATATGATCAATAACTAAATTATTTGAAATGGCGCCGTTAAATGTTTCGTACACAAAACGATGTGATAGATAACAAACACGGTCAGTTTTAGTTTTACGCACCATTACATTCAAATAGCCGCTGTTTTGCATTAAACCAATAACATTTTTTGTTCTTATATGTCGAATTATCCCGCGATCATTTGCTTCATATAAATCAAATACTGGATGAGGTTGATACTCATCTTGTAAAGCTAAATTTTCAATATTATCATCGCTAATCGAGCCATTTACTCGATAGACTCGCTGTCCTTCTGGAATATCATCGCAGAACAAAGTATAGATAAAATCTTTTCTAAACATTTCCGTTCTCTCAGCATTATCTCCCCTTACGTTAATCTTATAACCTGCTGGTGTTGGTCTACCAATAGATTTTTTAAAATTTATGTGAATAACCGAACCTAATGCATTTCCAGCATATAGGTTATACTTCGGATGAACATGCTAAGTTTCTTGCTCTTCCGTTTTCAGTCTTATATATCTCAGATTTTGTGTCATGATTTCTATAAGATTTTTATATCTCTAATTGCTTTTTCAACTTGGCGCGCTGTGAGTTATCGATCGAAAACCAATAGGGATATAATATTACACTATATATAGCAATCCTAAAATTACGTGATATAGCCAAGAAGAACCTTATGGGAGAACCTGAAAAAATAGCGACTGCCTTTACAGTATTTGATAACAGTTATCGGTTTGATAAACAAATCGTACTGGTAAATTTCACTGCAACAAAATCTCTATCATTTGCTAGAGCCAACTGTAAAACGTGAACTTGAAAAACATAAGGGTCTGAGAATATTAGTGCAATATCACGTTATATTTTCAAAGCTACTTGTGACGGAAGAATCGACTGACAAGGAAATCGCAGACCCTTACATTAACGCAAAATCAAGGCGTGTTTTGCTTGAGACTAATCTTTCATCGTTAGCTGATGAAATACATCAGGAAATTTGGAAAAAGATAGAAGAATTTACCGAATCGGGTTCGGGTTGGAAGTTTGAATTTATTATTGAAATTTTATTTCACACAATAAAATATAACGTATTACGCGGTAGTTCGTATACTGACCTACCACAAAAAATAAAAAATAAAAAATGCTGTATAAACGTAAAGAACGTTGATAACAGATGTTTTCAGTGGGCTATTCTTTCTGCACTATTTCCAGCAGAAAAACACGTTGATCGTGTTGACAAGTATATTAATCATGTATCAAAATTAAATTTTAATGGTATTGACTTTCCAGTTGCAGAAAATCAAATACCAAAGTCTGAAAAGGAAAATAATGTTTCAGTAAATGTTTTCGGACTAGATGAAAAAGAAAACGTCTATCCGAGATATATTTCAGAAAAAGCTTCACAATCGATAATAAACTTGCTGTTTTATAAGAATCACTACGTTTGGATTAAAAACTTTAATGGACTAGTTGGCAGACAGTATAGTAAACGAAATTATAAAACGTTCTTCTGTTATCGCTGCTTGCACGGTTGTAATGACAATGAAACATTACAAAAGCATTTGCAGTACTGTAGTGACGTACAACGAATAACAATGCCGTCCAAAGAAAATAGTTTATTGCAGTTTGTCAATCACAATCACAAACTAAAAATTCCTTTCGTTATATACGCTGATTTCGAATGCTTACTTCAGCCTGTACTTGGCGAAGAAAATAATCCTGACCAATCGAGTACAAGAAAAACTCAAAACCATGTTCCATGTGGAGTGGCGTACAAGATAGTTTGCTGTGCTGATTCGAGCTTATCCAAACCAATCAAATTATATCGTGGTAAAACTCCAGCTGTTTGGCTCCTCAAGCAGTTAATTGGCGAAGTTGATAATATATTTAATCGTTTAAAAAGAATAACTCCAATGATAAAACTGACATCTCAACAAGAATCTGATCACGAGCAAGCGGAAGTTTGTCATGTGAAAAAGCTTTTAACTCGCCTGAAAATAAAAAAGTACTTGACCATTGTCATTTGACCGGGCAATATCGTGGAGCGGCTCATGTTCAGTGTAATTTAAAATTTCACGCTCCGGATTTTATTCCAGTTGTTCTTCACAACTTCCGAGGATATGATAGCCACATTATCGTAAAGCTTTTGGTGATCCCAACATAATATCTCGTTTAAAACTTGATAACGTAATCAAGTGCATTTCAAATAATTTTGAAAAGTATATGTCAGTTACTTTAGGTCAGTTGCGTTTTATTGACAGCCTACAGTTTATGGCAGCATCATTGGATGAGCTAGTGAAAGGTTGTAGCGAGTTTGATAACCCACGAGACTGTTTTGGAGATAAATTTAATCTACTGACTAAAACAGGAGTATTTCCGTACGAGTATCTCAACGATTGGAGTAAATTTGATGAAACCTCGCTACCTGACAAGGATAAATTTTATTCGCAACTTAAAAATGAAAATATAACCGATGACGAGTACAAATATGCACAAGATATTTGGAATAAATTTAACTGCAGAACATTTGGTGATTATCATGATTTATATTTGAAAACAGATGTATTACTACTAGCAGATATTTTTGAAAGTTTTCGTCGAGTAAGCTACAGCAATTATGGACTAGATCCTTGTTGGTATTATTCTGCTCCCGGGCTGTCATGGGAAGCTCTGTTCAAGTTTAGTAAAGTAAGGTTAGAATTACTGACTGACGTTGATATGTTCAATTTTATCGAAAAAGGTATCAGAGGCGGTATTAGCGTTATAACAAAGAAATATTCTAAAGCAAACAATAAATACTTGAAAGAGTATAATCCTAAACTTCCTTCGAAGTATATAATTTATCTAGATTATAATAATTTGTACGGTTATTCTACGGCAGAACCAATGCCTTTTGGTGGATTTCGTTAGATTACATCCGAACAATTTCTATCGGAGACAGAAAAAAAGATACCTGACGATGTTTCGTATTTCGTCGAAGCTGATCTCGATTATCCTATTTCGCTACACAATTTACACAACGATTATCCTTTCTGTGCGGAATCGATAATAATTAATTATAGTATGTTATCTCAAGAACAACAAGCGATAGCATCACCAAGACAAAATTCTATGGTAAAAAAACTAGTACCAAACTTACTCGATAAGAAAAATTATATTTTGCATTACAAAGTTTTAAAACAAGCAATAGACGCCGGTCTCGTGTTGAGGAAAGTTCATAAAGTTTTAAAGTTTAATCAGTCGCCGTGGATGAGAGGTTATATTAACTCAAACACTTCGAGAAGAGCTGTAGCGAAAACCGATTTTGAAAAAACTTCTTTAAGCTTATGAACAATTCCGTTTTTGGTAAGACGATGGAAAATATTAGAAAACTAGTAAATATCGAGCTAGTTAATGATATCAATCGCAGAAATAAACTTGTGTCTGACGATGATTTTGTTAGCATGAAAATTTTTAATGAAAATCTTGTCGCGATACAAAGAAGAAAAACAAATCTAAAACTAAACAAGCCGATTTACGTTGGAGCCTCTGTGTTAGATTTTTCGAAGTGGCTCATGTACGATTTTCATTATAATTTTGTTAAAAATCAGTGGCCGTCCAGTAGACTATTGTTTACTGATACCGACTCGCTCGTGTATGAAATTGAATGTGAGGACGTCTATCAGGATATATACGATAATCGACATCTGTTTGATCTTTCCGATTACCCTCGTGACAGTAAATTTCATGATGACATAAATAAAAAGGTTATTGGTAAGTTCAAAGATGAAATGAACTTGAGCATCATCAAATACTTTATCGGATTGCGCAGTAAAATGTACGCCGTATTGTTAGACAATAATAAAATAACGAAAAGGCAAAAGGTCTGCCTCGCGATTTTGTTAAAAAGTTTATGAAATTTGATGATTACAAGTACGCGCTTGACGGCGGCGTTAGTTTTATAAGAGCAATGGCTATTCGAACAAATCGTCATAAACTTGAAACAGATGTCATTATCAAACGCGGATTGAGTAATTTTGATGACAAACGTTATTGCGAAAATGGAGTAGATACATTTGCACTTGGTTATTGTTTTGATGATAGATCTATACTTGATATCATATTCGACGGCTAGGGTATGTAATTTTATCTAAACTTTAGAAATAATGTTTGAAAATTTGACAGTGACAAATAGCTACAATAGCAAGATCAAATATCTAATGACAGACGGCAAACAGTTGACAGTTGAAATTAATAATGAAACATCAGGTATATGTTTTACCGCAGCTCGTGACAAGCTGAAACTTTCGCTTATCAGATCTGATGACAGCGAGTATTTCAATTACCTTGAACAATTGAGCCAGAAGTTATCAGCGGAATTTAAAAACATTCATGATCCGATAAGTCAACAAAAATACACTAAACTTACCATCGATCTCGATCGGTCAAAAGTATATTTTATCGACAAAAAATATCCTCTTAACAAGCTGCAAATAAAAGATTTGTTCGAATGTCGTCGCTGTGTGAGCGGCAAAATAAAGTTTAGTCTCTATTATCGCGATGATGAAATATTTCTATCAACGGTTGGAACATTGATACTTGGTGATGAGGTATGAACAATAGAAATAATCTTAATAAAATTTTGTATAAACTTTATAAATAATCTTGGTGAAATCTTCAGTAGTAAGGGAAAATACTGGTTATAGATTAGAGATCCCTAAAATGCCTCGAAACAAGTATGGATCGGGGGTGGGGGGGTGGCGGGGGGGTGGTGAGGTGGTCGATCCGTACTTGTTTGGGGGCATTTTAGGGGTCTCTGGGCTAGAACCAGCATTTTCCCATACTACTCGGTAAAGCGCTTTGCTTGGGGACACACTAGTGGAAGTGACTCCGGAAGGCTAACCAGTGGGCCACTGAGACTCCTAAATTCAACCCGTATATTTATATATTTACAAAATGCCACAGATATCTGCAAAATGAAACACATATCACTTCTGACAGTATCCATTTCCCTTTAAAAATGTGCATGTAAAACGATAGTTTTACTTTATCGTTCACAAAACGCTTTTAAGCATTGATAACTAAACACTGTCCCTACTGATAGTTCTTACGAAAAACTTGGTCTTAATTTTCCTGTAGAATTATATGCATGTATGTGCAGATAACAGTTTTCCTTTAAATGAATGCCCGTTCCTTCTCGATATACACAATAGTTTGATAATAAAGGGATTTTAATTTTAAATTTATTTAATTTAATTTTAATTTGAATTATTAATTTTTATTTATTTTATTTTTAATTATTATTTTTCTCTGTGTTTTGTGACAGCCTAACGCTTATTGACCAATAATGAATCGGCACAATGAGCAAATTGCTTATGCACATTGGCCATGCACACTCTCTGCACATGCCAGTTTCTAAAACTTTTTTTTTACAGAAACCAGACGTTATATCACCGAAGCATGATAATAAACAGGTGAGATTTATATATGCAAAAAAAAAAATCAGTTTCCCAATATCGGTCTTTGTTTAAACAGGAGTACATAAAAATCATGTTATTTACACCTAGGTGCTGGAGTTGGTTTTATGTAACTCATCTGTAACTTGAATCTTCAGTTTGATGTCTTTGAACTGAAACTTACTACAATGGATTAATTTGAGTCTGATTTAACGCCTGCGAGGTTTTGACACTGCAATGACCTTATTTCCTGACTAACTTGCACATGAACGATAAGACCAAGACAATGAAATGCATCTTAAAGTGCAAAGAACGCATTAGGCATTATTAAGTTCTATTTTTACATGTATAATGTAGCTTTCCTGCCTATCGCATTGTCAATAAAATAAAATAAAATATAAAAAAACCCACAAATAACACTTTGTGTTTTTACAATAATACGATTAAAGTTTCTTTTATTTAATTTTTATTCTCTTGACATACTTTTAATATTAGTATGGAAAGTATAAGCATAGAACGTATCATTCTTAAAAATGAAATATGAATATTGGGCTGGAGAATTTATGCATTCTATGTTAATAATTCGCATATTTTAATTATCCATAAACGAGTAAAACAGAAACTTTGGTTTGAAAATGTAATAGTACAAGTTTTTAATTTTACACAAGTGTTTGTATTTTTGTTTCTTTTTTTTTTTTTTTTTCTTTTTTTTCTCTTTTTTTTTTTTTCTTCTTCTTGTACAATTCTCTCAGCTTTAAACATGAGATAAATGGCAGAACAAATTATATAACATTGATGAGTTTAGCACTGATCCAAGCTTTCCATGCTGATCCAGAGGGCCTAGAAAGAATGTTTCCATAGCTACGCCCAGACGAAATTAATCTCCATGTACAGTTACTAAAAGGTGAAAGAGAGGTCAAGCTTGTCTGCATTTTACGGGTCCTACTGGAGTAACAGGCAAAATTAAGTATTAACTTTGCAGATGACTGTTAGGACAGGACAGAATCAAGTTATATTTTATTTAAGCAAAGTGTTTTTCAATAAAACATTATAATGGAATGTAAATAATTATATAAGATACAGTGGGTGGAGGGTCTTACACGAGTGTCTATGTTAAATGAAATGTATGGAACGAATTGAATTATTAAGGACTCTTAAACCATGTAAAATCTTCTCAAATTTACCATGGTATTACATGTAAATACCAATATTACCCAGTAAGGACCGTAGAAATAATATAAAGAATTGACTTTAAATTACATTCCCTAACATTATATATTGTCATGCCATAATTCGTTATATCATTGGGTGTTATTAAGCTAGTATAATATTGGAAAACATGATATGAGTATATGATATGATATTA
>JAECUM010012640.1:0-35306 GCA_016617855.1 Megalonaias nervosa | reverse complement strand
AGAATTTTTTGCACACTTCCCCATCATAATCACCCAAGGAGTGCAAAATTACACCCACCAAGTGACATGGTGGGAGAGTGTACAAATTTTCTATTGAAAAATAGACGGGCTGGCTACGCACCATTAAATAATAAATTTTGGCATCAAATCGCTTTTCGCCCTACAATTTGTCGGACCTCGACCATGAAAATCCAACGCGTTAGCAATCGGCCACCGGAATTCATTACATATATATGTTAAAAATGTTATTATATAGTTACCGAACAGCGTTCATTTTCTGATTTTGAAAATCACGAAATTTTACATTATATTATTTAATTCTGAAAACATTATTGTAAATAGAGAAAAAACATAATTTTTAATTTTATATTGTATAGAAAAACGAATATCCTAATGCTAGGCTGAAACTATATAAGATCGCCGTTTTTCACTGATACTAACGAGTGGACTGAATGAAATACACAGATGTTATATATATAAATCGAAGCTAAATTAAAAGATCTAATTCTGAACATTATTATGAATAAATAGAGAAAAAACATAATTTTTGATTTTATATTGTACAGAAAAACGAATATCCTAATGCTTGCCTGAATTACGACCAACACAATTATCTTTGACAGAAGATCGGCCGTTGCCAAGGATACTGCCTGAATGACGCATTACTGCAGATAAATAATCAATATATTCTGTATTACGCAGTTAGACTTAAGCGAGAATCTATAGTAAATACGTTATTTAAGTAGGACGAATTGCTAGTTATTTTAACAAATACACAAATGATACCAGGATTTATAGGTCTTAAAATACTATCAGATTTACAAATCTATTATA
This sequence comes from Megalonaias nervosa, assembly GCA_016617855.1. NCBI lineage: Eukaryota > Metazoa > Mollusca > Bivalvia > Unionida > Unionidae > Megalonaias > Megalonaias nervosa. The sequence continues at coordinate 34,472 of JAECUM010012640.1, read as the reverse complement.
TTTCATTAGCAAAAGAATACGAAACAATATATAATGCTATGTTTGATTGGAACAGTATTATCTCCCTTTTTAAAATCAGATATGGTATACAGAGTTATATTTCTTGACCAACACATAATGTCTCGACGTTTGATGTTAAGTAAAGCGTGCTATCATGATTATATAGATAAAATTTAATTCTACCAGATATTTTACGACGACATTCAAATAGTTCTTTCATTGCTATCTTACCGAGAAGATACTTACTACCTTTTGCGTAAACCTTCGACCTATCTAGGTCTATATTAATTTTTGTATACTGGCATGGCTTATTGGATTATGTAAATTGTTATATTTTAATGCAAGCTCGTCTCGTAAACTTTCGAGATAACTAAAGTATTTGCTGTCATCTGATTTGATAAGGGAGAGTTTGATTCTGTCAAGTTTACTAAAACAAATACCTTAAATTTCATCGTTAAATTCAAATGATAATTGTTGGTTATTAACCATTATTTTTTTTATTTTGCTATTAACTCCATCTGCTAATGTTAAATTTTCAAACATTATTTCTAATGTTTAGACAAATTATTTTATAATATCCAAGCGCTAGTGGGTTAATTCCGTCACTGCAATATCTTTTATCATCAAAATTACTTAGTCCCCGTTTTATAATCGTATCAGTTTCAAGTTTATGATGTTTTGTTCTTATGACATTAGTTTTGATAAAACTGATGCTATTGTTTAGCGCTGCTTTAAAATCGTCAAAATTCATCATCTTTTTCACATATCCTCTAGGAATACCTTTTGCTTTTTTTGTAAGTTTATTGTCATCTAATATGACAGCATACATTTTGCTTTTTAGTCCAACAAACTCTCTCACCGGCACAAACATAAATTCATCTTTCATTTTTCCAATAACTTTTTTGTTCGTATTATCTTGAAATCCACTATATGCTGGATAATCTGATAAATCGAACAGACTTTTATTGTTGTAAATATCCTCATAGACATCTTCACATTTTATATTATAAGCTAGCGAATCTGTATCAGTAAATAGCAATTCTGAATCTGGCCACTGCTTTTTGGTAAAATTATAGTGAAAATCGTACATCAGCCACTTTGATATATCAAGTACAGCTGCACCAACATAAATAGGTTTATTTAACTTTAAATTTTTCTTTCGTCGTTGTATTGCAACAAGATTTTCATTAAATATTTTCATACTAACAAAACCATCATCGTCAACTAATTTATTTCTGCGACTAATATCATTGACAATTTCTATAGAGACCCTCTTTCGAATGTTCTCCATCGTCTTACCGAACACCGAGTTGTTCATTAGCTTGCAAAAGTTTTTCTCAAATTCGGTTTTAGCCACAGTACGACGTTTCCTATTTAGATCAATATAATTTGCCATCCACTTCGACTGATTAAACTTTAACACACGATGTACCTTTCTCAGAATTAGTCCAGCATCTACTGCTTGTTTTAAATTTTGAAGTGCATAACATAATTTCTTTTATCTAACAAATTTGGAACTAACTTATTAACAATCGAATTTTTTGCTGTCGTCGTTGCTCTTTGTTCAGGCGATAATAAACTATAATTAATCATCATTGACTCTGCGCAAAACGGGTAGTCGTTATGTAGATCGTGTAGCCAACTAGGATAATCTAGATCAACTTCAACAAAATATGAGATATCTGAAAAATCGATATTAATTTTTCTCGGTAAATCTTTTTCAGTTTCTCTAAGAAATTGATCTGGAGTTATCCAATGAAACCCACTATGTGGCATTGGTTCTGACATGGCCCAGCCATACAAATTCACACAATCTAGATAAATAATATGATTAGATGGAAGATTTTTATCAGAATTTTTTAAGTACTTGTTATTAGCTGCTGCATATTTTTTTGTTATAACGCTAATTCCGCCTCTGATACCTTTTTCAATGAAGTTAAACATATCGACATCTGTTAAAAGATCTAGTTCTATTTTGCTCGTTTTTAGGAGAGCGTCCCAAGATAATCCTGGAGCAGAATAATACCAACAAGGGTCTAATCCATAATTTGTATGACTAACCTGACGAAAACTCTCAAAAACATCTGCTAGCAATAATACATCTGTTTTCAAATATAGATCATGATAATCACCAAATGTTTTACAACTAAATTAATTCCAAATATCCTGTGCATATTTGTATTCGTCGTCTGTGATATTTTCATTTTTGAGCTGCGAGTAAAATTTATCTTTGCTAGGTAGAGAAGTTTCATTAAATCTGCTCCAATCGTCGAGATACTCGTACGGAAATATACCTTTTCTTGTCAGATCGATATAGTTTTCACCGAAGCAACTTCGCAAATTATTAAAACTATTACAACCTTTGACAAGCTCATCTAATGATGCTGCCATAAATTGCAGACTGTCAATAAAGCGTAATTTGCCGAGCGTCACCGACATATAATTTTCAAAATTCTTTGGAATACATTTTATTACGTTATTTAATTTTAGTTTAGATTTAATTTCCTCATCACCAAATGCTTCAACTATGATATGACTATCATAGCCACGAAAGTTATTTAAAACTACGGGAATAAAATCTGGAGCATGAAATTTTAAATTGCAACTGTTATGAGCTGCTCCACGATATTGGCCGGTCAAATGACAATGATCTAGCACCTTGGAATCGTCCAGTAACTTTTCACAAATATGACAATCAACTGCTTTATCAAAATCGAGTTGTTGTTTAGATGTTATTCTCATCGGAACTGTTTTAAGTAATCTGTTAGAAATTTTATTAACTTCGTCTATTAAATTTTTTAATAGCCATACGGCAGGATTTTCGCCTCTATATAACTTTATCGGAGTTGAAAATTTATCGTTAGCGCAACAAACTACTTTATAAGCTACTCCGCAAGGAATATGTTGTTGTATTTTTCTAGTACTGGATTTATTCGGATTATTTTCTGCTCCAACCACGGGAACGAGCAGACACTCGAAATCAGCGCAAATAACAAAAGGAATATTTAGTTTATGGCTATAATTTTTAAATTTTAATATTTTTTCCTTTTCGCTTGGCATACTTATTCTTTGAACATTGACACAGTATTTGAGATGCTCCTGCAGTCTTCCATCGCTAGAAAAACCGTGCAAACATCTATAACAGAAATATTTTTTATTTTTATTTTTACTGTACTGTTTGCCAACTAGGCCGTTAAAGTATTTTATCCAGCAATAATGTCCTCGATAAAATAATAAATTTATTGTATTTTGCGTAGCATTTTCTGAGATATATCTCGGGTAAACTTTTTCTTTCTCATCTAGTCCGAAAACGTTTACCGAGATATTGTTTTGTTTTTCAAACTTTGGTATATGATTTTCTGCTACTGGAAAAGTTATTCCTAAAAAATTTAGTTCGTCCTCGTGTGGAAAATATTTGTTAACGCGATCAGCATTTTTTTCTTTTGGAAACATCGCGGAAAGAATAGACCATTGAAAACATTTGTCATCATCGTTTTTGACATTTATACAGCATTTTTTGTTTTTAATTTTTTGAGGGAGATCGACGTAGCCAGCGCTATTAGCGCCGCTGCCGTGAAGTACGTTATATTTTGCTGTGTGAAATAAAACTTCTTTTATCATTTCAAATTTCCAACCTGATCCTGATGAAGTAAATTCTTCTAATTTTTTGTTTATTTCTTGATGTATTTCATCGGCGACCATGGCAATGTTTGTTCCAGTTAATATTTTTCTAGATTTTGCTGTTAAATATGATTCTGAAATTTCGCTGTCAAAACTTTTTGTTTCAAAAATTATATCGAGTATATCTTCAACCGCGTGTAACTTTGATAAAATCGTATGATATTGGACTATAAGTTTGATACTTTTATGAGCAGCAAGTTCTCCTCATATAACAGATTGTAAAAGATGAAATACATTTGTGGAGCTAAAATTTGCTAAAACATTTTGATCATCAAGTTTGTAGCTATTATCGTAACCAGAAAATGCTGAAGCAATTTTTTCTGATTTGATAATGTTCTTTTTAGCAATATCTAGCAATTTTAACATTATATATATAATAATATTTTATATTTAATTGAATTTTTTAAGATTTTTAATTAGAGATATGAAAAACCTTATAGTATGATGACAGAAATTTTGAGATATCTGCCACTGACAGCGGAAGAGCAAGAAACTTATCATGTACATCCGATGTACAACCTATATGCTGCAAATACACTTGGTTCTGTTATCAACATAGCATCTAAAAAATCTATTGGCATACCAACACCAGCTGGCATGTTAATTTCAGTAAAAAGCGATAATGCAGAAAGAATTAAAATGTTTAGAAACGATTTTATTTATACTTTGTTTTGCGGCGATATTCCAGAAGGACAACTAGTATGCAGAGCAAATGGCGCAGTTGCTGATGATAATATTGAAAATTTAGGATTAGAAAATGAATTTCAACCTCACCCAATGTTTGATCTATATGAAGCTAATGATAAGGGAATTATTCGACATATCAGAACAAAAAAAGTTATTGGAAGTTTGGATAAAGATGGATATTTACAAATAATGGTACGTGGTATAAAAACTAACCAAATTTGTTATAAGTCGCATAGGTTTGTGTTTGAAACTTTTAATGGCGGTATTCCAAATAATTTAGTTATCGACATATTAATAAAATTAAAACCGATAATCGTTTGGAAAATTTAGATGTGGTTACACTAAAAGAAAACACAAAACGTGGAGCTTGTTCTGACGGTTCTAATTTTAAAGATCCAAAATCAGTTATTTCAATAAATCTAGAAACTGGAGAAGAAATAAAATTTAAATCAATAACATCTGCTGGAAAATATCATAAAATTGATACACGACGAGTAAAAGATGTAGCTGATGGTGAAAGAAGATCAGCAACATCAATGTTGACATTTGACAGATTTATCTTTAGGTACGATAACTAATAATATTTTCTATATCATTCCGAGAAAGACAATTATGACTAAATTCCATGACATCATCGCGATTAAATCGTAATGTCATTATTTTATTTGTATCGAGTTTTATTTTGTCTGCTGCTGTTAATAAAAAATTGTCAGATTCGCCTAATGTTATCATAACATCAACAAAATAAAAATTATATCCCAACAAACAAGCTCGAATTGCCTCAGCTAGTTCTTTGTTATTTAGTATATTAACTCGCTGATGATATTTTATTTCTCCGAACATCTTATTATTTATTAATTAGACAAAAGATTATTATAATAATGAACTTAATTCAGAGACTGGCTGAGATATATTCGGGAGATTTTGCTTCAGTTTCAAATGTTACATTAGAAAATATTACCAATGATAGATTTGCTGGTTATACTGAAAAAGATATTTTGTATAACTATGACGACGACGAAGATGATGTTGTCGTTAGTAAAAAATATCTAAGCGGACCAACAACTGGACGATATAATGTTAAGTACCATATTGCTAAAAAAAATATTAAAATTTAATTTTACTGTTGCCGAGCATCAAATATTTTGGCAACTTATAAAACATTTTTTAAACGTAAAAATACCTGGACAACAAAGAAATATAACATACGATTTTATTTTTGTTAAAATATTTAATTTAATGCCAATGGACGATGCGAGAAAATTACATTTAATTTCTTTATGCAAACCGGTAAAATGTAAGTCAGTACTAATAAAATATGAGGAAATTTATAATAATATTATTCGATCGCAGTTGATGATATCGACCGAGTTGGTACCCAGCTATTAAATTTATCGCCATATCCATGCCATTTGACTAAACTTTTGTTGCCGAGCTTTTTAATAACTTTTTCAATAACAAATACATCTTGTTCTGTTTTCTGAAGTTCTTGCTCGTAAAAACTGCCAGTTATAGGCTCACCTAATAAATCTGTTAACGAGTATGTAACTGGTATTGTTAAAAGTACTTTATCAACAACAAATACTTCTTCGCTCCAGTTGTGAGTATAACCTTTTTCAAGTGTTTTTTTTCGTCAAAGAAATTCTAACTTTATCACCAACTTTAAATTTATGTCGTCGGTACATGTTTTCGTTTGCCAATATTGGATTTAAAATCGCGTCGTTTGGCGACAGTTTAGTGGTTCGATGTTTCGTGTTATTATATTCGTCAACAATGTTTTGTAAATTGTCAATATATTTATTCGTAATTTTAGCTGTCAAATATTTGTGGATTTTTTTTTTGAGCGTGCGATTAAATATTTCGACGATGACACTTTTTCCCTCATTTCCTGTGACATATTTTTTAATGTTATTTTGCTCTAAAAACTGTTCGAATTTTTTATTAAAAAAATCCGCTCCATGATCAGTCCAGATTCTGTTTGGTTTTCTTTCTGTGTTAACAATAATTTGTTTTAGCGCATCAGTCATCGATGTTCCTGTTTTATTCGAAACGGGTATACTAAACGCGTATTTACTAAAAACATCTACAACATTAAAAAGATATCTCTTTGGAGCGCCATCGGCACCAACGTTATATTGAGCTAGATTTGAAACATCAACTAAATCTATCGCCCAGATATCATCAACGGCATTTGCGACAACTTTACGTCGCGGAAACTGTTTTTTTAGGTCTGTGTAGCTCAGTTGCAAGATCATCATATAATTCTCTACCAAGACCAAGTTTATATTTTGCTCCAATAAAACCCTGGACCAGCCTTCGGTCAACACGTTCTCGCATATTTACAGGTTTCATATCACGAAGTTCGTCTAACATTACTTTAACGCAGCTGTGTTTATTTTGTTCGCTTTCTGGAAGATCAATATCTCTGTAGCAGATATCATGGCGCATTGCTATTGCGTCAACTTGATTGTAGGGTTCTTGTCCTGGCAGCGGATTATCGTTTTTGTCAAGTTGTTTATCAACAGGATTATAAGGTCCAGTATATTTATGGCCTGGCAATGTCCAACCGATTTTGGTTTCGGCAATTTTCCAATAAAGTTATGTATATCTATACCTAAACCAATTATTTCTCTGTTTTTGCATTTCTGACAATATGTAACAATTTTATTTTGCTCGAGGCATAAATCTCTATCGCAATCGCAGTCGCATGTCATTACTTATTTAGTCGTCTACTAAAATAATCTCCCTGACAACGTCAGGAGGGTAACCCGCTCCGGACAACTTTGTTTTTGGTAAAAACATACTTTTTTTCTTCCGCAGATTGCACAAATACTTTTCAGCATTATTCTATTATTTTTTGTTTTTTCTGTTTTTTCGTCTTTATTTTCTGTTTTAGTTTTACACTTAAGACAATATGTTGACATTGTTATATTTGTAATTTAGATAAAATTTAATGCAATCTCATCATTAGCGTGAGAAGGTTGTTTGTCAAATTGCAAAATAAACTTTAAAAAATCTGGATTTTGGGTCATCTGTTTAATGAACATTACGCAATAATATCCACAAGCGGAAGTTCCAACTGGTTGAATTTGATTAGACGAATAATTTATTATTTTCGTATCTTGTACTCTGCTCATATACTTTTTTACTACGTCACTTGGTGGAATTCCGAACGAGTCAAAATAATTGTTATCATAAACAGCTACCCAATGTGTGCCAGATCCGTCGTTGAAATCTTGTATATTTATAACACACGAACCTGGAGACGCGTGCGGTGGAATTGCCATAAGTTCATCTTTAGAATAAACTCCACTGAAATTTTTTACTTTTTTTAGTTCATCAAGTATATCAAAATTACTTAACGCAGATTTTATCTCCTTGTTCCTGGCAACATTAGTCCTCGTCCTACTCCTAACAGATTTGGCAATAGACTTCCTGCCAATCCCGCTAGTAACGGGGCTATTGGAATAAATCCCCCTTTTCGCCTCTGTCGTGTCTTTTTTTTCGTCGGTGTCTTTTCTTTCGGTGTCTTTTTTTTCGTCGGTGTCTTTCTTTTCGTCGTTGTTTATCTTTTAGGCATTATATTTATCCACCATATAAAATTGTTACCATTGATCTCATACGAAAATTTTCTTTATACCACTACCTTCAACTGCCTTTGTCGTTGCGCCAGATACTGCTCCAGACGCTGCTGCTAATCCTAATGTACCTAACACTGGCAAAAGTTTTGGTATTAACGTTCTGGCTATTACAGATAATGCCGGACCGAAGAAGCCGCCATGTTTTGCCATTGCAGTTATTTGTGCAGCGCTTAAATTTAAAACAAAAGTTTTTTTGCGATCGTATTTATTTACTTGTTTTTTGGTTAACATTAATTTTGTTAAAGTACCCGCTGCGTTATGGTTGATCTTTAATGATACTTGTCTTTTTTTTGCAACAGCAGCTGCTAATTTTTTAACTTGACCATCGGTCAAATATATTTCTTTTACAATATATTTTGTCATCTTATATAACGATTACAGATTAAACTTAAAGTAAAGTGCAAAGCACTTTAAACTTGGACTGACATTTTACCTCCAACAGAGTCAACTGTAACAAATCTATCGCTTATTACTAACGCATACACGTTTAACTGATCTGCTGGAGCTGGAGCTGCTCCTAGTGTCCAAGTAATTTCAATATCAGCTGTGCTGTCTACAGCTCGCTCGCTATGCTTACTAACATCAAAATAAAATATCGGATAAAGTGTACGAAATTCCTCTACTGATATCTGAGATCCATCTCCAACATCTTGATATTTTTGCAGTGCGTCGAGCAGGTACATGTAAGGCCTAGTAATGTTTTTATTAGCGTCATCTGCAAAATTGCATTCTATTGCTCGTTCTGGATACTGCTTTGAATTTATTCTAGCGTATATTCGTCTAACATTAGCATTATCAAATATCGCATTATTTTGTTCTTGGTTACCACGTCGCGCTTGTCTCTGAAATACAACAAATAATTGCCGTGGCTTTTGTTCACTTGGTGTCGTTGTGACTCGCCATGTGTAGTCGGTGGTATTCGGAACTGCTGTTTGATATATTTTATGTTGCTGAAAATAAATTCTGTTTGTGTGTTTTTCCAGCATATTATTTAATTCCGCCATTTTAGTGATGGACGGAGTTATTCTTGGCATCCATAGTGCAAGTTTTTTTTATGACAAATTGTGCATCATTTCCACCAGATCTAAACAGGCAGTCGTTTTGATCTGATCGATCTAAAATAAGCGTATGTTTAACTCCACGAAATACTTTATTATAGTCCCTGCAAAAGCCAAATAATGTGCTTAACGGCAGCATCATTGTAATTTGACGTGATCCCGCTGCAAGTGCCTTTCTCCTAGTATAACCCTCATTGTAATGTACATTTCTTCTGTTATTAGCAATTATGTTATTAAAATGACCTAACATTTCAGTGCCGTTTGCTGCCGCACCTGGTGGTGTTACACTAAGATTATTACAAGCTGCAATAAGTGAGACTCTTGTAGCGTCTGCATTAGCGTTTGCAGCTGGTGCGTCTATACCTAGCATAGCAGCATTAATAATAAGAAGATCTCTTACAGTTACAGTATTTGCGGCAGCATCAGCCACAGCAGTTATAATAGCTACTCCTCCTGAAATAAATTCAGCTGATGCAATAACACCTGCACCACCAGTTCCAGTATCTTTAAACCACATCATATTAGTTGCAGTTGATCTGGAGTAATCATCGGAAAATGAAATAATATTTAATATTGTACTTGCAACTTGTAAGTGATTCGAAATATCTTCGACAGTTTGATTGGCCAGCTGATATCGAGCACTTTTAAATAAACACCAACCATCATTAAAAAGAGCTACTTCTCTTCCAACTGCAATTGCGGTAGGTGCGACAGGTGCTGTCATAATCTGGCCACGAACTTCCAACATTGCTTTATGAGGCAGTAAAAATACGTCCTCGTCTCTAGTATTAAATGTTTTTTACGCCAGCCTTATTAGGTTCGTTAGAATTTTCATCGAGATATTCAACGTATTCGAATTCTGTTACTGCGTCGTCTGTGTCATAAATTTCTGCTAAATCGAGATAATTTTTTAGACATTTTTTTATTTATTGGGTTAAACAAAATTATTGTGGTGTTGTTACTTTAGATATTAATTTTTGTATAATTTGTTCTCCTCGTGGTGATAAAAGTTTTTTTTTGTCGTTGTTATCATTGCTCGTTGAGTTTCTTTTGTTGGTGCGATTTCCGAAATAGCTTGTTGGATTGTCGGTATACCACGTTGTGGATCGCCTTTTATTTTATCAGCTATTTTTTGCCCCACGGCAGTTCCAGCAGCAGATGCAGCTCCAGTTGCAAACGCTTTTGATGCGTCAAGTGCAATTGGTGCAACTTTATGAGCTATTCCTGGAACATTTTCTATAATTTTAGCAAATATACCTCGATAAACTTTTTTTTGTTTCATTATATCTGAAGTTGTATAATTTTGTTGTCAAATCTTTTAGAAAATATGTTTATTGTTCGCGCCTACGCAACGCGTAGGTGTAAATAATAAGTAACAATTTCATTATTAAGATCTAACTGTCTTCCAGACTGATCTGTCAATTGCATATTTACTTCTGTTATTTGATTTTCAATGTTTAACGGATAATAAATAACTTGACGTGGACTAATTTGCAAAAGAGATCCTGGTGGAACTTCTGGTGAAAAACTGTATATCGTTTGTCCTTTACTACCTTTAGCTGAATAAGATCCAGATGAGATTGAGCAATTTACCAATATTGCGTTTACTTCAGTTATATTTACTGGCAGTTGGCCGTCATACGTTTCGGGATTATCACGATTAAGAGCAGGATATACATAATTATAAAATCCTATCAGTGGTGCGATACTTGTTTGCGATACAAGACTAACTGTTATATCTTTTAATTTCATTCTTGCGCGTAACGTATTAGAATTTGGTGTAAGCTCAAAATTATCAGCTATATCTTTATTTTTTGTTATAAGTTCTTTTATTATTTTATTTAGATCAGTAACATTATAAGCTCCTTGTGGAATTTTAATTGTTTTCCACGCGACAAATGGTGGAGTACGTATAGGAACAGTAAATGTAAGTTCATCATTTACTCCAGTTTTTACATTAGCCTTAGAATTCCAACAAGTGCAGGAAATTAGTCCAATTTCATATTGTTTCTCACGATCTAGTTCTATTGGCGGAATATACTTTAATGAAAAATTTGCGCTATCTTTATCAGATTGACTAGAGTCTAGTAATAATGTTGCTGACATTTATTATTATATTTTTATAAAATTAAATCGCCTTGATTTGTATCAAATCGTGATGTAAAGTTCCGTATTCGTCAGATGTTAATAAATTTTCTGATCTCAAATTATCAAGTATGTCAATGATTTCATTGTCAATTTCAGCACCAACATTTCCAGCTTCTTTTGATGATATCAATAGCATTAATCTGCCTATCATTTCAGTAACTGATGAAAATATTCTAACACCAGTTCCTTTTTTTTTCAGCTAACCTTCTATCAAGTTCTCTATAATCATCAACCAATCGACTTAATTCAGTTTTGTCTTTCAATAGGATCCATATCCCTTGGAACAACTTTATCAGCTTTCATACGTTCTTCATCTAGATATTTTGCCTCGGTAATTAAATTATTGTTAGTATTTTTGTATCGGCTTTCTTTTATTCTACTAATAACTTTGATATAAAGATCAGCAATAATCCAATGTCGATATTTTTCAATACTGTTGAGGTAGTATTCATTTTCTAGTTTTACATCGTCAAGATGTACCTTACTTTCTTCTTTTATTTTTTTTAGATCTTCAATTCTTTCTTCGGATTTGTAATCATCTTTTATAACATCTCGTACTCTCACAGCTTTAAAATTATATTTTTCATTAAAATTTTTATACTCATCATCTGTTATTTTGTCATTTATATTTTCTAAATTAATGTCAAATCTTTCTTTTTCTTGAACATCTAATCCATGTTCTTTTTTCCATGCTTCTTTTTCTTTTTAAGCTTTTTCTTCTTCTCTATCTCTTCTAAGTTCTTCTTCTAGTTGTTCTAACTTTCTCTCTCTCTCTTCTAAGTTCTTCTTCTTGTTCTAACCTTCTCTCAATCGGTCCAACTAACTATTGCTTCTGCTAATCTTCGTTGAAGTTCCAGTGGATCATTAAACAACCTTCTTAGTTCAGTTTGTCTTGCAGCAGGATTAGCTATATGCGCTGTAAGTAACTCAGCTAATCTTTTTCTCTCCACATCAAATCTAGCAATAATTCCTCTAGCAGTTGCTTCTTGTTGTTCTTTAACTAGTCCGAGTAAACCTTTTTCCTGTAGTCGCTTAAGTTCTTCTTCTGATAATGGTTTAGTTTCAGGTTGTTTTCCAAGTAAAGCTTCAGTAACTGGTTTGAGAGCGGCGGCTGTTGTTTCTGCTGCAACCACTTGACCACGTCGTGCTTGCTGTACTTGCTGTTTAAATTTTGCCTGAGATTGCGCAAGTTTTTTAGATTTTCTATATGTTTTCTGTACTTTGCTTGTTTTTCCATTAATTATATACTATTTTGTATAAAAATTACTGTAGATATTTTTCAATACAACATCGAAACATTTTACTCGTATCATTTGTTAGTTTATCAAACAAAAAAAAAAGTCGTATTTATTTGCCATTGCTATATGATATAATTCAATAAATTTATCTTGTGTTACATCGCCACATTGCTCGTTCGCGATATTTCTAACGTCAACATTGTCAAGTCCTGGAAATAATATAAAACAACCAGTATTTTGCCTAATAAATCTGTCAACATTATAAAAACCTTGGGCGAGATAAATAGAATTACATTTTTTATTTCGCGACAGTGAAAAATATGATCTTATTTTATTCATTTCCTCATTGTTTAGCGGAATATCATCAAAAACAACTATCTTGTGTTCGGAAAAATCAAGTTGATTAACTGGAATAAGTTCTTCTGGTTGTTTGATAATAAAAAAATTTTCGCCAGCCTCAAGATCATCACGAAGTTTGTCATTATAATTGTTAAGTAGCTCGTATTTATCTTGCTGAGGATTTATCGTATAAATATAAACTCGATCGTAATTAAAATTATCTCCTAAAAGTAAATTCATAAGCAAGTTTGTTTTCCCCGATCCAGTTCTTCCAACAATAAGAAAATGACAATCTGGAAGTTCATTGTTATGTTTATGTTTCACCAAACGTTCTGTATCAAAATTTAATATCGATGATTTTGCCATTATTGTTATATAATTTTATACTATATAATTTTGTCAAACGATAAATAAATAATGAGCTATTATACAAAATTTGGAACATTAGTAGGAGATTCATCAGCTGAAAGTACAACAATAACAGACGGTAAGGTTGATTTATCAGGCTATCTAAAAAAATCCGACGACACAATGACGGGAAATCTGTTTATGTCAAATCAACGAATATTAGAGTTAGAAACAGATTATCCGCCAATAAATGTCGTTGATACACAAGCTGTCAGTTATGCACAACTTAAATTAGTCGACAATAATAAACTAGATAAATCTGGTGGAACTTTAAGCGGTAACTTAGATATGTTAGGAAAAAAAAATATAAATTTGGAGACCAGGTATCCACCAGCAAACTTAAATCAAACTCAAGCGGTAAGTTATTTGCAGTTAAAGTATGTTGATGATAACAAACTTGATAAAATAGGTGGGACAGTTACAGGTAACATCAATATGTCAGGAAAAAAAATTATAGACCTTGGAAACCCAGCTGCAGAATCAGACGCAGCAACAAAAAAATACGTCGATGATCAAGAATCTAAGTACGTATTAGTCAACGGTGGTATAATGTGCGCATTTCTCAACATGAACAATAATGGTATTAATAATCTCAGAACACCAGAAACAGATTTTGACGCAGCAACAAAGAAATATGCAGACGATAAGGAAATTCCTATGACAACTTCTTTAGCTACAATCAATAATGAAATGACTACACTAAGTACTAATTTTTCTAATCACTTACAAACGTTCTTAAATTTTCGTAGAAACATAAACAGATCTATTAATGATTTCTTTGGAACTCCACCAAATGTTGATATCAAACTCTCCGATATTAACACAAAACTAAACGATATTGTTAGCGGAATTCCTAATATCATTGAAAAAACGAATCTAGTAACAGAGTTACTCACTAAAACTCTACACAAGAATATCATCAATATGGTATACACAGTGGCATCAGGAGTAGGAACATTGGAAGAGAAACGTGGCACTGTCGAACATACCGCAGAATTATCTGGGTTATACAGGCCGTCCGTGTACAGTTTATTTGAAGTTACTGCGTCTACTTCATTATTACCGGGTGTATATTCTAATTCTCTACCGGTGTATCTAAACAAGGGTAAGAAAGAAACATTTACTGTAATATCAAAGGAAAACCTTGTAAGTTTTCGGTGATGTATAGAATTTATAGCTAATTTTCTTTATACAGATGATTATATTACTGATACAACATCAGATTTTCAATAAAAATCTGTAAACAAATATTATATAAATGAAAAAACATATAGTTGATTTCAATCATATTTCAGAAAAAATTCCAAAACAAGATGTGGAAGCTCTAATGCAATATTACAAATATTATCACAAAAAACTTTGGTGCGTAAAAAAATGTTACAAATATTATAACAAAATACTTCGAATGATATCATATTTGCCACTGTTAATGACTAGCTCTGGTATAATTTCAAGTGGCGCATCATTAAATCCGTTTTTGTTAATAATATCCGGTGTCGGTGTTTCTCTTGCAACAGCGTGTAAAAAAATTGAGCCTCGTCTTGCGACTAAAAAAAATGCTTGTAAAACAGCAAGTATCACCTATAAAAAATTACTTGATCAAATACGATCTTATTTGCAGGGTATAAAATATGATATGGACCATTTAATACGTGAGTTCCGTAATATTGACAGTATGTTAACAGATATTCTTCCAATGAGAGTCAGCAGATATGAAAAAGATTATCATAAAATATGGGTTACAACAGTAGATGTCTAATTTTGTATAGCTTTAGTAATATCGTTATCAAATAAAATATCAACCATATTGTCAATAAATGTCATCACATCATCTGCCCAACCCGCTATTCTCACATCATTTTCAGTCGCGAATAACCAAACTGACCCATATTTTGGTGATATATGATATCCAACTTTTTTAATACAATCGCTTATTATTTTAGTGTTTATACCAGTATAACTTGAGGCTGCTCTAATCGAATTAAATCTCTTATAAAATTTATTTGTCAGATCAAATCCAACATGTCGGGTTGGATTATAGTGATACATTATATATAATATTTCATTTGTTTAATATGAAAAAATGTCATAATATATTTATTTTAGAAGGGGTGGGGGTTTTCTAACCTTAAACCCTCTTTGAGCTCAAACCCTCATCTATATATACTACTTCGGCCTCCTATGACGCTCCGACGAGACTAGTATCTAGAGGGGTGAAACACCGGTATTTTACCTTAACCGTGGTTAGTCTTGTTTTTGACGAAAACAAGCATCCGAAAAAGGTAGCATCTGTGCAGTCGGGCTCGTCCATAGCCATTCAGGTTCCCGTTCACGCGAATCGAGAATGCAGCTCATGGTCCGTCGCTGTGGCGCCCATGTAGGTTCACCAGATAGAAACCTGTGCCTGGGATGATGATAGTATCGCTATTGTTGATGAGGACAAAAACGTTCTGCTTTACACTCCAGCGGTGAGGCCCAGGTGCTTTTGGCGCGGCATTCCCACCAACCGCATGGGCGTATGCGCACGCTAGGCACGCCTGCATGCGCGAAAGATACTATATCGGCCTTAAGTGCATACTGGAATATGTTAAATCTCAGCAGGCCGTCTTGCTGTGTCTACCACCATGGTGCGGCTCATGATCTGGAGGAGGTGCATTTAAACATTCCTAGATCCAGGAGTAGCGCAAACCTGACCCAAGTTCCCAAAACACTATTTGCGCGCGCCTAAGTCGCAATATAAAGCCCGTATGGGGCATGATAAGGCATAACTGATGAACAGGATTTTGGGGTCTAGCACATGGTTAAACTAACCTGCTAATCAGTCTCTCGCCATATTTCTCGCTAACTTCTTCGTCGCTAGAACAGAAATAGTGAAACCCCAAAACTGCCCGTAAAATGGCACTGTTTACATCTACATCATTCTCCTAACATGCAGTCCATGCGTGGCCATATAGGCCCGGGTCATGGCCATTTTTCGTGTCCAGTATTGTAGACGCAAATCTGGTGGTTTATGTTACGGGTGATAGTGCAGGTGTGGCGAAATTCTTCACCCAGCGTGAGGCTCTCAAGGTAGAACTTGTGTCACAGGTCGACCTTGCGATTCCTTGAATCTCCATGCGGTCGGCCATAAATCTTCGGTCGAAGGCCTGCAAGTTGGCCAATGGGGGCGCTGTTGTCCTTGTCTTTGAAGAGTGGCCCTCTGGAAAGTCGCTCGTGTCATACTGGTAGGCCATCTCGGTCATGTCCATGTAGATATCGTATATTTCAGTCTGGAACAGCAGGCTGGTGGTGTGCGTGTACAGGAGCCTGACTATTGCTCCGCAACGACCTTTTCAATCGACGCAGTTTTTCCTGTTTTCTCACAGACCAGGTCCACATGGCTACACTTCCGCAGGTTTTCCATTGTTTTGCAGATGACTGAGTCATTCAGTAGCATAAAGTGGTCCTTATCAATCTTATTGGTGGCCTGGTACCTCAAGTCCGAGTTGTTTTGGATGTAAGTCGCCATCTAGGGGCTTTGATCGATAGAGTGCTGTAGACTTTGTGACCCTCATGGACGGGCACCGATAGAGCTGGAGGATCCTGTAGTGGACGTCGTAGCGCTCCGTGGTCATTAGCTTGGGCACTGGCTTTGTACAGCCAGTGTAACGCCCGCCAAGGTTTTTAATCGGGTCATGTTGGTAGTTAGAGAACCAGTCCTGTAAAACCATGACCTCGGGGTCTAGGGCAAAGTCACTGTGTACGTCGTGGAGATCATCGGGATATTCGATGTCAGTTTATAGGAGATAGCACTTGGGCTTGTCTGGTGACTGATCAGCTAGCTTGCTCTTGACTTCTTCGGGTTCGGCTCAGTCGTGACCTCACGCTGGCAGGCTCTGCATCATTGCTTAGCCTTACAGGTTATTGGAGTAACGTTAACATTCCACATGGTAGACTTGGAGGTGTCTTAGTCTGGACACTCGGGTCTCTTGGCCTTGGAATAATGTTTGCTGACCGTCGCGAAGGCATAGCTTGATATGTCAATACCTGCAAGCAGCTCCAGCAAAGGATCTGTGGTTTTCAGTAGTTTCTCAACGCATCCCTGGGATATAGAAGCAATGGCTCGGTTCTATGCAGTAGTGCTTAAGCGACGTTTCGCGAATGTTTTCGAAGGCATCAGCCAGAAGAAGCGCGTCTGTTCGCAGGTAGAGATCGTGATATTCGGCCATGGTCTTGCAGTCGAACAATGACCATACACGCTGTGCATGGGCGCAGTTCTTCTCGGAGATGTAGTCCCGGCTTAGACTTCTGTAGAAAGACTCGATGGGTGGTAGCTGCAGCTCGTCTAATTTCCTCCAGCCAGCCATGTACACATAGGAGTTGACGACCTTTTCGGTCAGGAATAGGACTTTTTTTTCGTATCTGAAAGGCGTTTTTGAGCAGGTTTGAAACGTCTTTTGCAGGGAAATGTTCAGAAACTGGAGACTGTCAATGAACTTCAGCTGGTCTAAAGAGAGCGTCAGATACTTAAGGTCGCTATAAAGTTATTGTTTGCCTTTAAATTAATTCTTAGCACTCCGATCAACAAGTGACCATCATAGTCTCGCATATTATAAATGACAACGAGTACCTTTGTCTTTTCCGGATTTATTCGCAGCTTGAGGTTACAATGGCTGTGCGTCCCCCCTCCCCCCAGCATTTTAACAGATTTAGTGGCTTTCCGCATTATTTCCATGAGTCTTGGCTTGGCAAACATTTCTCAGATGCCTATGAGCTCGACCTCTAGTCTCTCGATGAGGTCGGGTATGGCATTTGACCCCGTTATGTTATCGGTGGGATTGCCATACCGTTACATCGGACGTCCACGTAACTATATGTATAGCAGTATAGAATCTGGTTCACTGTATTGTAGGTGTTGCGCACTGCAGTGCTGTCCGATTCGGGATCTTCATATTTTACCGAAACGTTTACTACAGATAAACGTATAGAACTTTTGTCTGCTTAAACAGGTGCTTAAAGCAGAATTATTCTTTCCGGTCTCCGGAAGGTTCGTCCTTTGGGGCATATCGCCGATATCGAGGCTACTGGGGTCGGCTGGTGTTTTTCGCATCTTGGGGCTAGTGTTGGTGGCTGGCTTTGCTCCAGGGTTGGTTAGGGTTTTTGTCGCCTTTAAGCTGGCGTTTGATGCCCAACCTTTCCACAGGGGGTTGCTTGCTTCTCCTGGGCTGCCAATACCGCCTCTAGCATGTCGGAAAACTGCTTGAACGTGATGTGCCCCTGTCTGAGCATAACGTTCATTCGATCGATGATTGGTATTTTGCTACCTTCCCTCACGCGTGTATGTGTGGTGGTTTACTGTATAACCTAAATCACAGTTTTTGTTTAAATGAGCGATTTTGCTACGTGTTGTCACGCACTGCATGTTAACAAGGTGACTATGGAGACGTGCGATATCTCGCATGTGAATGCCAGATGGTCACTGTGTAAGCTAGTACGCAGATTTTGCATCTGTTCTGGCAACCAGGTAAAGGTAGTTGGACAGGCTTGCAAATATTGTGCAGGAAGTGTGCGATGGATCCAAATTTTTCTCATTAGGGTTTTGAATATTGTGGTACGCTCTACTAGCCCCATGGAGCTCAGCAATAATCATTCATTATCGCTTTCGCGCTTTTTTAAATGTGCACAGCTTGTCTGCCTGTGATCCCAGTCAGGATTTGTTGCATAGATGGTGGGCGGATGTGGTGCCCGCCCCACATTTCCAGCAGGGATCCACCCAAACGCCCTGCCGATATTTGTATGCATACATTGCGCAGAAGGTGCTATTTCAGTTGTGGCCACTGGGCTCAATTTTGCCCAATATCTTCAACTGACATGTGAGTCGACATGTATGCGGCATGTCTATGTCATTATTTCTTGCAATCTCACGTTTCTAATTAAATTATTATGCTACGCAGGGCCGGTCTAAAGGTTGGCTTGAGCTGTCCAGGTGATATGCTGCGGAGTCGGTGGTGGTAGCCTGACAATTATTAGTAGCCCCGTTTACTTTCTCAGTGCTAAGTGGCGTTAGAGGCACAGACGTATTGTCCGCTTGGCCATGGGTAGCATCTCTTGAGATGATAATTTGCCAATAGCTCGACCCGGCGCGTCCCAAGACAATTTCTCATTTTTCACCCACAAAATTTTAGTTTATATTGACACATTCAAAAGCTAAATTCCTCCTGTTGAGCTACTACATTTTGACCGTCAAGTTGCACGAACAAGCAAACGAAAGCTTGTCCCTTTACTTATGGTTCTGACTTTGCTTCAGATAATCATGTCTTCCACAAACCAGTATGACAAACACAATCACAAACAGGTAGGTGAACCTTATTTGTAAACTTTTTATAAAAATTATTCGGGCCAAGATTGTCTATCTGCTTATGTCTGCATCATGGTAACTAATTATTTTTTTTTTCTGCAACAGAACAATTGCCTTCACTTCACTTCACTGAGCATGCATTATACATTGGAAAACAAGTCTGGAAAGAAAATGGACGAGAGTCAATTGCAAAACAATTTCGGCAAATGATACATGCCTATTTTGTCGTATAATGAAATATCTTGATGTGAATGAAAGACATAGATAATGATACAAATATCTTGCTAACAATATTTTTAAATCCATTATACTGCATGCTTGAGAATAAAGTCCTGCTACCGCATGTTATATTAATATTTTCAAAAAGATTTCTGAATACGTCAGAGATTGGATGGCATAGCTTTACCTTATTCTTCGTAATCAGGCTGGCCTCTCTGGGCAAAAATGCATTTGTGGCTAAGGTAATGTAGATAAAGCTTTTTAAAAATGGTATAAAATCTAAGGTAAATTTGATAAGCGAGACATTATAAATTGATCATGTTAATCCTACGCATTTCTCTCCTGAGGGGAACATTTTAACGTTAACAAGGTATATTGAATGGATTGCAAGACGAAAGTTTTCAAAGTAAAACTCTTTTGTTACATTATGCGAAGCAGTAGCAGCATATTTATCTTTCGAGAGCAATTAAACACATAAAAAGTTCACTCTATGAGAAATGAAACACAGTTATGTAACTGTACACAAACAGCTACACCCTTATCAGCTACAGACAGCCACGTGGATTATTGTAATTACTTCAGGCAATTTTAACCATTATAGAGGTACTGGTTCTCTCACTGCGTATGATTTATATTCATGTTGTTAAGAGTTTCTTTTGCATCCCATTATGGAAACTGATTCTATGCATATATATATATATATATATATATATATATATATATATAGACATGTTATTGTTAGGTTAAGGATGGGCATAATGCCTGTTATGTTTAGATCTTGTTGGTGCAAAGGGAGTCATTCTTCCGACTTTACTCATGTATAATCATTTAAAAGACTCTTTAATACGGAAGCATTGTCTTCTTGTCGGATCAGCCAAACATTTCGTTCCTTGATTAGTCAGTTGGCTTTGTTATAACTGTTTAATCATGCACCAAAGTCCCCGCCCCAGCAGGTCGTGCGATGATAGTAGTGACACGTGGAAGCAACCTGTTTGCCTTGGGTTGCGTTAAGTGTGGGTAGAGGTGCAGATAAAATTGGGTTTTTATAGGTTTGTACGGTCATGATTGGTTGAAAAAAAAATATTCAAAAGAAACTTTTGCGAGATTTTCCAATTTTTAACTGAAAACGATAGAGACAATGTTTCATTGGTGGAATTTCAGTCCTTTTACAGACTTGACTTTGGAACACTCACTACTGACATTAGCATCTGATTCATTAGGTGCGGAATTGAAAATACGTTGCAAACACATTCATATAAAAGAATTGTACAAAACTAATGCTAGACGTATGGTTTTCTTCACACATCCACATAGAAACTTGCATAAAGGATAGGTCTATAGTAAGAAATATAAGCATTTG
Source organism: Megalonaias nervosa (assembly GCA_016617855.1). Taxonomy (NCBI): domain Eukaryota; kingdom Metazoa; phylum Mollusca; class Bivalvia; order Unionida; family Unionidae; genus Megalonaias; species Megalonaias nervosa. Next base: position 13,356 of record JAECUM010012640.1, on the reverse strand, counting down.
GAAATTTAATCTTACTTAATTTTGAATATGATGTTTCTATAGGTTTGCTATTGGAGCTGAATCAGTAACATGAATCCTGGTGCTGAGCAGAGCAGAAGCCGGATTGTAGCCATTACGATGCAAGACACTACTTTGGCCTCAGTTACAGTTTTGCGGACAAGGCAAGACAAGACAAGAAAAGACAAGACAAGGCAAAATTTATTCATAAGCGGGCATGACTTAAACAACAATTGAACATAAGCTCGAATGAACTTTTACCTACATTACATAAAATAAAGGCATAAAAACAAACATGATTTGTAAGATATACAACCACAACATAATACATAGATACAATTGGACAAGCACAAAGTGTATAACTTAAAACATAAACAAGCAAAGCGTTTACAATAGGCAGTAATTAAAAGTGACTTTATTATTTAGGTAACAAAAAAACCTACAAGTTAGGATGATCCGAAGGATGAAAAAACCATGCTAAGTTACTTAAAATTATAGGATAAAATGGAAATATAAATTAAAAGTAAAAGTACCAGTTTAAGACTAAAAAGAGCTGAAATGCAGATTATGCCTTTATTAAAAGGAAAATAGCTCATAGTAGGGCACTTCATTGTTCGTAAGAAAAAGATAGTAATATTAAACGGTAACATATGGCGAGAGAGAGAGAGAGAGAGAGAGAGAGAGAGAGAGAGAGAGAGAGAGAGAGAGAGTTGTGTGTTTATTTATTTGTAGATATTACATTTACAGTCTTTACTATTCCAGGATACACTTGATGATCACAATTAAACAAAATTCGACTGGTCTCTATAGTGATTACGTACACATTCTATGGAATGGCGGCTGCATATCTAGAAGATTTTGATCGATATGTTGAAGTTTTCATTCTTGGGACAACTTAGGGCACGGTCTGATCACTTGGTTAGTCAAGTTTTAAAGGTTACGTAATGAGGTTCAGTGATCCCCATACCTTTTCAATGTCACTATTGTGATTAAGGAAACACGTGTTCTTGCACAGTGAAACCATACAAAGGACGATGTCTCTTCAGGTGGTGGCAAGGGACAATCGAGTAAGGATTATACGTTACTCCAGTATATCACCCTATTTAACCCTGACATCAAAAACACAATAAATCGGCGGTAATCTCTTTCCCTTGTTGGGCTCTGAAGTGGACGGAGGGAACAGGTGGCGAAATCATGTTCTTCTATTATGGAAAAAGATACAAAACACACAATCAATAGTGGGAGACCAAGTCTCACATCGATCAGGTACATTTCAACCAGTGACTAGGAAAAGGACTCTGTTTCGCGTCAGACCAAATGGCCTCGATTTTCCATTCTTGAGTGAACTGATGACAATCGTATAATTACGAAACTGTCACCTCCTGGGCCTAGCCAGAGGGCCCAAAAATTTTAAAGAAACATAGCTCGGGACACGTTCATGTAGAGTACAGCTGCAAAGCTGACTATGACAACATGCTTTGCACAAAGCGGATTGCAGAGCTAGCCATCAAAGTATCGCCGCAAACGTGTAGATATGTCATCCCAGCTGATGTAACTGATGATGCAGAGCTCAAAACTTCTCCCAGATGAACAAATTAACATTTCCTTAATAGCAGATTGATTCCCTTACATACTGACTTTGACTTTGCCACTTAACCTGGATCAATCAAGTTTAAGAGTCCTGAAATCTCAGTGGACCCCTTCAACTGGAATTGTTTACAGTTTGCTTCAGCTGCCAAAAGTATGGTCAACACCAAAATGGCTGTAAAAAAAAAGGCAGCCTCAGGTGTGAACTGGAGAGCCACGATGGATTACGAGTAGAAGATCTGTGCGAATTGGCAGGGACTCCACTTCTCATACTCTAGAGATGATAGCACAAGGTAGAAACTTGAGATAAAGAAAGTTTGTGAAGGCCACACTTCACTTAACACTGCCGGTAAATCATATACGAACGTGGCTAAGAATAAATAGTAAAAGAGGAGAGGTATACTCCAAATCAACTTATAATATATGACCTTTCTTTTCACCCTCATCTAAAAAATCTAAAATATTAAATTCACAAAGGGTTTGATTTGGAACCAGATATGGGTAAATACTGTATTGAAGCCAATTCATACAGATTATTGGCATCAAATATAATTTACTGTTTCCAACTATGGCCATAATTAGATGTCCATCATACCTTTTAAGATTATGAAAAACAACGGGAATTTTTATCTGGAGATACTTGAAGTTTTAGATTACAATCTTTGTATGCAATCGATGCAGCACCTCTAAACTCACCAGTAGTATGACTATGATCTCGAACCTTATCATCTATTTTTTTTATCACAAACACGATCAACATTTGCCTATTTGAAGTTGACTGTATCTTCAGATGACATTTCTATTTAGTAGGATTTCAAAATTGTATTTAACTTTAAATAATTCATCATTTATATTAAAAATATGTATCTGCATTTTTCTGTAAAATAAATCCTGATATATAATTTCACAAAGTGGTTGGATTTTAATTTGTATTCTATTTTCACCTGTTTATATGTTTATCTGTTGATTTAACGTTCACAATCAGCACGCATTATGAAATGAGCTTGCAAAATATTTTTTCCTTTGCTTACAATATCTTTTTGACATTAATGTTCAATTCCTTCAAAATCGTCACTATTTTTATATATCATCTTTATTTGGGATTAGCATGGTTTTATGTGCAATATAGTGCGTTATTTTATTTTAAACCATTTCCTTCACATTTGACAACAGCTTTTGTAATAATATTTATATTTATAAAAAATAGAATATTTTCTCTTTGTGGTTTGCATATTTCTTAAAAAGTTTTTTAAATAATTTTTATCACGATTTTTTTTTAGGAACATTCAAAATGTAATTGGATAACAAGTGTTTTGCAACATCCTCTTTTAGAACAAAATTATTTCTTGTGGAAAAGTTTTGATATATAATTTTTCAATGCATTATATTGTTCAAAATATAAACATGGAGAAATGAAACAAAAACATTAGCTGGTTTATGTGACATTTCTTGGTTTGGTACTGGTAACAAGATCTTGCAAGATCACTTTATTAATATGGTTCGATCTCACCCAATATATTTAACTCATCTAAGATTTTGATTATAACAGTGCCATATTCCAAATCTGGACAAAAATAAGATCAGATGTTTGGACTCAGAGTGGTAATATGCAACCGTTGACAGATGAATGTTGTATGATGGGCACAGGGCCAGACCATAAGTTAACTTTAGCCTTACACTTGGGTCAGCTAACAAGAGTCCCTTGAAGGGACCAATGCTATACTTGGTAAAATGGTCTTTCCATGAATCCAAGAGAAGGTTGTTCCTTTTTTAACTGCTTAGTGTTAATACCGTCTCTGATATTTTAGAGTGAAAACAAGATTTTTGAGATGGCCACCATGGATTGACACCAGTTTCATTTGGGACTAACTAGACATTGTAAGAAGGCTTTTGGCGATAATCACAGTTCGATTTCACTAAACACTCTGGAGAAGTAGCTTTAACAAGATTTCTGTCAAATTCAGTTCAATTTTGTTCAGCCGTTTTTGAGAAAGGTTATTGTTTTTTGCAATCGTGTCCGTATTGATAGGAAATCCACATTCATATAAATATGATTGCTCTTTATGCAGGATGCTTTCTGCTAAGTTTGATCAAAACTATTTCATTGGTTTTGAGTTGAAAAATAGTCTTATTGCTGTGCTCAGTATTTTATTTGGGTGGAATTACCTATTCAAATTATTATTTAGTGGAAATACAACGTGTTCATCAATAATATTCTTGGACAGGAACATTAACTTTGAATTACAGTGAATTCAGACAAGGACATCTTGGATTATATTACCGAGATTCATCAAAAGACTGATGGCACATCACCACGTCACATGCCACAACATGCACATCAACACATTCATTATTGAATGTTTTTAGAACACCAGTGGAATTTAATTAGAACTTTATTTATTAGGATTGGTGATAGAACTTTTCGGACTATTTAGATGTTTAATTCTCATTACTATAAATTATTTTTAAATTGTCGCTTTGTATTCTAGGGAAATACATTAATGGTTGAATTTTACAAAATATTTTGGTTTTCGCTCTTTTCTGTTACTTAGTTTAAGACCATAAAGTCGTAACAGAAAATTGGGGGCTCGTCCGGGAAAAGAATTTCAATACAATATTTCGGAAAACTTTGTTTTTGAAATTTAAATTCGTTTCGGAATTTTCTAAGTCCTATGTATTTTTTTTCATTGCATATTTGAGAAAGCAACAGTAAAACCAACAAACTTTAACATTGTCATCTAAAGTGGAGAACTTTATTTCAAATCTAAGCCAGGAAGGGTTAGAGTCCTTAAAAAATGAAGAATTAGTCCAACTTGCCAGACAATATGGTCTCTCTGAGCCAAAGGCTTCTTTCACCAAGCAAGAAATAAAACATATTTTGGCCCAATATTTGGTGGAAAAGAGGATCTTTGGTAAATGTCCTTTGGGTTTGATTAGTAAGTATCTATATTTGGCTCTGACATGAAATTAAAAGAATTGAAATTAAAACACAAGAGAGAAAGAGAAAAAGAAGAAAAGGAATTTAAATTTAGATTAAAAGAATCAGAGCTGGCAAGTGGAAAACACTCCTCCAATTTACACATAAATTCAGAGTTTGATTTTACAAACATATTAGGTTAGTACTCCATTTTAAAGAAAAAAGAACCAAATATTATTCTCATTTTGAACAAAATGTTGAGAATTTGAAATGGCCAAGAGAGCATTGGACTCTATTGTTACAAAGTGTACTTATTGGCAAAGCTCGTTAAGTCTACACGTCCCTGTCCGTACAGCAAAGTGCTGATTATTATATGGTTAAGGAATATATCTTGAAGGGTTATGAGCTGGTAGCCGAAGCTTATCGACAAAGGTTTAGGAACTATAAAAGAAAAGAAACCCATGGTGAATTTGCAAGAGAAAAAGAGCTATTATTTGATAGTGGTACCCAGCCAAGAACGTTGGTTAAGAAAGCCTTGTTTGGATCAGAAAGTCGATCCTATTGAAAAATAAATCCCTTATTTATACCCAGCTTGTGCGGTTAATAGAGCTAAGGCGAAGTAAGCTCCTGAGGATGATGTCGAAAACCTCAGACAGCTCATATTAGTTCAAGAATTGCGTCCTTGATGAGCAAAAGGTCGAAACTTTAGAAGCTGCTGCTCATACAGCTGACGATTATTCCTTGACTCACAAACTGCATTTTGTCATTAAGTCTTTCACTCAGCAGTCTTCTGGTAAAAAGCCATTCAGTCTCAAATGAGAACTTCCAAATCTAAAATTGGCAAAACGTTTAGAAATCAAGTTTCTGATAAGTTTGATCGGAAATCCTTACCTCTCCCTTTGTGCACTTATTGCAAGAAGAAAGGGCGTGTTATTTCATATTGATACAGATTGAAAATTAAGCAACAGTATCAAGAATACCCAAATGCTCCAAAGGTCATAGTCATGTATTGAAAGCAATACATTTGATGGGTCAAACAAAGCCGTCTGATTTTATTATGGAGAATTATGAACCCTTCATGTCGAAAGGTTCTACATCACTTGTTAGTGATTCTGTCAATCCTATCCCTATTAAATTTTTAAGGGACATGGAACTTCTCAGAGTCTTTTATTATCAAGTACTTTGCCTGTTTCTGAGAAGTCTTCTTCTAATGAGAGTGTTCTTATTTTGGGCGTACATTGTGGCTTAGTTAATGTTCCTTTCCATTGTGCAAATTAGTCATCAGACTTAGTCTCAGGAGCCATGATAGTCGAAACAGTGTCGTCTTTACCCATTGAGAGTATTCATCTATTACTAGGCAATGACCTACCTGGATATAAGGTTGTGGTCAATCCACTTGTAACTGACAAGCCTTGTTTGGATCAGAAAGTAGATCCTATTGAAAAATAAATCCCTGATTTATACCCAGCTTGTGCGGTTAATAGAGCTAAGGCGAAGTAAGCTCCTCAGGATGATGTCTAACAAGAAATTACTTCTTTAACAGACACATGTATTGGTCAGGCTTTTGATGAGGTCGTATGTGCTCCTGGTATGGATCAATCAAAAGGTATTGATCACAGTGATCCTTTTCTAACTACTCATTCTCTTTATTCTAATCAGGGCGACAAACGATAATGACTTGTCATCGAACAGGAACAAGATCCTGAGATCTCCTATTTGTTTCAGATGACTATTAGCGAAACTGACGCCACAGAAGTACCTGTTTGTTATTTTATTAAAAATGGGATTCTCTTGAGGAAATGGATACCACCTGAGGTACCCGCTGGTGATGAGTGGTCCATGATCTATCAAGTTGTTTTTCCCCAAGTCGTATTAATAGAAAATTATTAGTCTATCCCATGAAACTCCTTTGGCTGGTCATTTAGGGGTCAGTAACACTTATAATTTATTATTGGCTAAGCATTAAATGTGATGTTTGTAAATACTGTAGATCTTGCCACACTTGTCAAATGGTAGGAAAACCCAATTAGAAGATACATAAGGCTCATCTGCAACCTATTCCTGCATTTGATGAACCATTTAGCAGAATAATGGTGGACTGTCTTTGTCCATTAGCTAAGACCAGGTCAGGCAACCATTAACTGTTGACCATAATGTATGCATCTACAAAATTCCCAAAGGCAATTCCTTTCAGGAATATTAAAAATAAAACCATAGTAAAATCTTTGATGATTTCTTTAACACAGTTTGACCTTCCCATATCAGTTCAGTCTGATTAAGGGTCAAATTTAATGTCTGAAATTTTCCAGTAAGTTGTTCCTGAATTAGGCTATCGCCATGAAAGCCAAGGGGCTTTAGAATGATTTCATCAAACTTTGATGAATATGAATCAATCATATTGTTTTGATATGGGAGAAGATTAGGACAAAGGTGTTCATTTACTGTTGTTTGCTGTTAGCGAATCAGTTCAAGAATCTTTGGGATTTAGTCCCTTTGAACTAGTTTTTTTTTGTCCATGAACCACTGAAGTTGTTAAGAGAGAAACTTCTTTCAAATTAAGATTCTAAAATTTATCTTCTTGACTACATTTCTAATATAAGTTGTCAAAGGCTTGTGAAGCTGCAACAACTAATCTGCATTCTACTCAGTCAAAAATGAAATTAAGGTAAGACAAAAATACAAATGAGAGTTTTCAACTGGTGATGAAGGTTTGGCACTCTTGCCCATACCTCAAAATCCTCTTCAGGCTAAGTACTATGATTCTTATACAGTTGAAAAGAAAGTAAGTGATTTAAATTATATCATTAATGCTCCTGGGAGGCGAAAACAAACAACTTTGTGATATAAATGTGTTAAACGAGTATGTTGATAAAGAGAGCTGTTGATCATGCACTCAATTTAGTTGTTCCTTGTCCCACACAGTGAGGATTTAAGCAATGGAATGTTTTCAGAGGTTAATGACTTTGGTGTAACCAATCTTCAGAATTCAGAAATACTGAATAATCTGGACCAGAAACTTTCACGTCTGCAGCCAAAATGTTATTATTTGAACAAGAGCACTTGTTTCCAGATGTTCCAACATGAACAAATAAAATCTACCTAGATGTTGAAATTGTAGATTCCACATCTGTGAAACAGCATCCATACATGATGAATTCTCTCAAAGAGGAATGTTTCAAAAAAGAAATTCAGTATTTGTTGGAGAATGATTTCAAAGAACCAAGCAAAAGTGACTGGAGTTTGCCATGTATTCTTGTGAAGAAACCAGATAATACTTTCCATATGTGCACACACTACAGAAAACTGAACAGTGTGACCAAACAGATTCATTTCCATTGCCAAGAATCAATGACTGTATTGATAAAATTGGAAGTACAAAATATGTCACCAAATTTAACTTTTTGAAAGAATACTGGCAAATTCCACTGATGGAAAGGGCAAAAGAAATTTTGGCATTCATAACTCCAGATGGACTTTATCAGTATCAAGTAACAGCATTTGAGAGGTAAGGTTCATATTGTACTTCCCAACGTTTAATGAACACGATTACATTTGGTCTAGATAAATTGTGATGCTTACATTGATGATGTCATCATCTATAAAGACACCTGGAAAGATCACCTGGAAACAATACAAAGTTTTTGATAGACTCACTGATGCAAATTTGACAATTAATTTAAGTAAAAGTGTGTTTTGCCATGCTTGTGTTACATGTCTTGGACAGTAAAAAGCAACTGATGCAATTTTTGGTTAGGGCTTGATATTATTGGAAATTTTCTCAAATTTTTCCATAATTGCTGAACTCCTGACCAATTGGTTGAGTAAGAAAACAAAGTTTCATTGGTCTCAAAAATGTCAGGGTGAATTATATAAGTTAAAGGCCATACTTAATAGTACACCAGTTCTTTCAGCTCAGTGTATGATGCTTTCTTTTTTATGAGGGAAGATGTTGTGTATATTTAATTTGTGTTGTTTTTTTTTTTTTCCTCCCTGATTATATGTTATGTATAATTGCATTTTGTACTTGACCTTGTCCAAAATCAAGTTCATGTTGTACCTGACCAGTACCTTTGTTTTGTGGACAACAGAATACAAAAGCTAATACATTTTCTATGATTGTGGATTAAGTATTTAGATTATTATTAATGTAAACATGTTTATTTTAATCTGAGACTAGGATATTGGAATTCCCCCATGGAATAATTTGGTCTGCCTGATGTTCACCACATTATTATAAATTTAGCAACAGATTTTATCTTGCTGACAATTTAGAATGTTTAAGAATGGAAAACTCCACTAAGTGAAAAAGTATTTTCAGAAAATGGTAATTGCAGCATAGGTCAAGACAAGGATTTTATGATCTTGTTTATCTAAAAATTACTCATTCTTACATTTAACATCCGAAGCAGAATTAGTCTTATTGTTGTATTCAGTATTTCATATGGGTATAAATATTTATTCAAATTATCATTCACTGGAAATACCATGAACTCATATAAAATATTCTTCAACAGGAATATTAACTTTGAATTATAATGAATTCAGACAATGACATCATGGATTAATTAGGCCTTTATTCATTAGGACTGGTGATATAACTTTTTGGACTATTTGGGATTTTATTCACAATACTGCAAGTTCTTTTCAACTGTTCACTTTGTATTCTAAGGAAATAAATTATTTGCTGAATTTTACAAAACATATTGGTTTTTCTCTCTTTTCTGTTAGTTAAAGACCACAGAGTCAATTTAATATTCAAATGCTTTAATTTTTGCAACATTTACATATTAAGTATTCCATCTGCAATTTGGTCTTATTTTTACTTTTTCAAAATTGTGATAGTTGAATTTTGAGTATCAACTGATACAATCAATTTTTTAGAAATAAAGTTGGGATTAATTTCAAAATGATAGTTCTACAAAAAGTCAGCCAAAAACACACACTTAAAAAAACCCATCTGTTATTCTTTGGAATTAACTCCCTATGAATATTATGTGCATGACCAATATTCACAACCTTAAATCCAAGTTATTTAAATATTTCTGCAAAAGTAACTTTCCTTAAATAAAATTCATATTATTATTAATAACAAAAGAAAGAAAAGAAAGGCAAAGACAAAAGAAGGAAGGATGGAAGGAATAAGAATTAATGCTTTCACCTGTGATGATTGTTATTTCATCTCCTATGGCCCCAAGTGGAAACTCTGACCAATGATGATTTAGAGATTATGCTGAAACTTCACTGTCCCATTTTAAATCTGGTATGATAGCACACTGCCACAAACAGAACATTTTTCCATTAAAATTTTAAAGTGAAAATCTACTCAAAACTAAAAATACTTCTCTTTTGCAATTATAAATTCCATGCCAAACTTGGGGCCCTGGGTGACTGAGTGATCTGAGTCTCAGGCTTGGCCAAAGCTTGCCAGTAGCTTCCCAGTTCTATCTCCCCTAGATATACTGGCTGCCTTGTATAGCCTATGATGTGCTGAAAAATGGCATTAAACCGACAAACCAACACCACCATACCAATTTTACTCAAAATGAAAAACTTAAGCAAAAGTCAATTAAGCATAAAATATAGATTACAGTGGCCAACTATGGATGGAAGTGTTGTACTCGGTAAGATAAAAAACACAAAGTTGCACGACCCTGCAGGACTCATGGTTCTAATACAGCTCCCATAGTAAAGCTATGCAAACACCATAACATTAAAAATTCAATAACTTCAAATTTCTGAATCAAACCTATATTTTTATGTATATTTAATCTGTATTGCATATTGTTGAATTTATAAAACTTGTTGGTTTACGCTCTTTTCTATTACTTAGTGTAAGACCATAGAGTTCACTCCCACTGTCAATACACAGTTTCTTGTAACCAACCTTAGCCAAACTCAACCAATATGGAATAACAGGACAAATGCACCGCTGGATCTCCAACTTCCTCACAGGAAGATGAATTAAGACCCGGGTAGGAGATGCATACTCCGAAACATACACATTGGACAATGGAACCCCACAAGGAAGTATGATAAGCCCCACTCTATTCAACCTTATGGTCAACAACCTAGGAGAATACCTACATAGTACCATCAACCTATCTCAATTCGCGGATGATAGCGGAATCTGGAAAGCAGGAAACCCCAACAACAGACACCACATCACACAGATACAACAAGGACTGGACGACATCACCAGATGGGCGAATAACTGGGGCTTTAAAATCTCAAGTACTAAAACTGTCGGGATGCTCTTCTCCCGCCACAACAACCAAAAACCCAAACACCCACAACTCTACCTACAAGGCACACCCATCCAGTTCATAAAACAAACCCACTTCCTGGGACTACTACTAGATGAACAACTCACATGGAAACCACACATCGAAAATCTTGTCAAAAAATCACAAGAAGACATCAACTTGCTGAAACACCTCAAAGGAACCACATGGGGAGCTGATCAACCCACACTACTTATGTTATACCGATCATTAATTAGATCATGATGGGACTACGGCTGCCAGGTCTACGCATCAGCCAACAACAAACTGCTATCCCAACTGGACTCTCTTCAATACAAAATTCTCCGTCTATGTACTGGAACACTACCCAACACATCACTTCAAGAGTTACAAGTACTAACAGAAGAACTACCCCTACAACTACGCAGAGAGGAACAAATTCTAAGACATACCATCAGGAACTCAATACACAGCGATGCAAATCCAACTAAGGCGTTAACTAAGCTATGCAAAAGATCATTCAATCAAAAACTTGTACCAAACCCACCAGCAAGCAAGAAAGTCCATACCCTCTGCACAGAACTCCAATTAACTGACATACAAGTGGAGCAACAGCAAATCCAGGACCCCACCCCGTGGAGAAATAATACCCCAAACATCAACCTCATAGCACAAACATTCGGAACCAAACAACAAAATCCCTGCAAGATGCTACTTGACATTCAAAAACTACTCCAGGACCAATATATGGAATACACTAGAATATACATGGACAGATCTAAATCCAAGGAACCTAACAGAATGGCAGCAGCAATCGTGGTACCAGAACAACAAATACAAATTGGAGCTCGACTCCCAGATGACTGCTCCATCTACACAGCTGAATTTTGGGCAATCAATGAAGCACTGAAATGGATCAAAACTCAAACCCAGCAGCGCCATGTTATCATCACAGATTCTCTCAGCGTCCTCAAAACCTTAGAAACAGGCACAACACGAAGCAGAGCAAATATGCTCGAGGAAGTGATGCAACATATTCGAGAACTCGAGACAAATCAACACACCAGTGAATTCCTCTGGGTGCCATCACACATAAACCTCCCCGAGAACGACAAAGTGGACAGAGTGGCAAAAAAGAACCTCCACAACAACAAAACACACTCCCTCACCTACAGCGTCCAAGAACTCTACAGTCAGGTTAGACAGAAAATAAACACAAAATGGCAACACATATGGAACAACTCCAACAAAGGAAGGCATCTCCACCAACTACAAAAAGAAGTATCCAGGAAAATCATTACCCCAAAGGACATGGAAGTTAATGACTTAAGGATTATCAACAGAATCATGACAGGAAAACACTACTGAAAGGGAGCTTCGGAAGGTACCTCAAAGACCAAGGGAACCAAACAACCAACTGTCCTCACTGCCCAATAGCAGAGACACTCGACCACATATTCAACACATGTGCCACCTACAATGTGCAGCAGAACAACTTCCAAGAATACCAGAAATGCATTGGATCACCAACAACATACCCAGAGATATTGGATAAGACCAAGAACACAAATATAGAACTTACCTATAAAAATGTCATCTCGTACCTAAAGGGGATCCAAAAAAGTGGTCGCATATAAACAAAAAGGAAAACACCAGCAACACAACAAACCATGACTGTGACAATGAGCCTAGACCCACGGCTCAGAGACAAGCACTACCAGCCATCCAACACGCCAGCACTCACTTATCCTACTAACCTATTAACCAGGCTTAACAATTAACAATTAATCATAATACACTTACCCACCAGACAACATACCTAAACAGGACCAGGACTAAAAAGGGGACTATGGCAAAATGCCAGCTAAAAAACAAGTCCCCAAACCAACCTAAAAGGCATAAGGAATCAAAATCCAATGGTAACGACGAGAGAACCAGGACTACCAGACATCATAACAATGACAACAACAGGATTAAGCTGGACACAGGGTAAGTAAAACAACATGCAAACACAAAAGGACTATGATAAAATGCCAACTAAAAAGCAAGCCCTGAAATCAGCCTTAAAAGGCACAAGGAATTGAAAACCAAATGCAACAACGAGGGAGCCAGAAATACCATGGAACATTAGATTCAACTAGAGAAATAAGACTATGGCACAAGGACCAACTAATGGGCAAATCTTAACAAAATACCAAGACAAAAGGACACATAAGGGCACTAGCAACAACAAGGGAGGCAGGACTATGGCAACAACTGCCAAGCCAAAAGGCGAGTCCTAAAGAGGAACTTACACACATAAGGAATCGAGATTCACCTTTAACAACAAGGGGGTGCACAGAGCCACAGATGGACACCAATAAGTTTAATCGGAAACACAATCGCGTCGAGGGACAGGCAAGTATAACAAGGGCAAACAGGACCAAGACATCAAAAGCCAACCATACAGAACCAACAATATAATACCGACTAAACAACACCACACAAAAAAACACTCTGTACCTAGCATGTGACAAACTAAAACAACACTACTCCAACACTATTCAACTAAAACAAACAAAGCACACACACCCAAAATAACATAACCACTAACCAACACATAATCAACAACTA
>JAECUM010012639.1:0-78647 GCA_016617855.1 Megalonaias nervosa | reverse complement strand
TATATATATATATATATATATATATATATAAAAATTGGCATCGAAATTATTTTTTAATTTTTAAAGAATAAAATACAAATGTATCATGGGGGAAACATAGACACATTAAAGCCTTTAATATAACACTGCAAAGGCCGGTAACTTAACAAAGGCCGATAACTTAACATAGCTAAAGGACAGTGAACTGCCCACAAATAAACAAATACATTTAAAAGCAAAGACGTAGTTTTGCAAGATAAAATTTTTTTTATTGGAACAAGATCAAAATTATAGAAACACAATTACGTTAAAATAAATATCTGTAACTGTGTACAGAAATTCTGATCATAATTATAACACTAAACATATTTTATGCTAGCCTACAGTTGTATATTTTCCCTTACAATAATTATATTTAAACATTTTACTTCAGTTATAAATTACAAATTAGGTAAGTTGTGTTTGTTTGCTAATTTTTATAGATTGTTCTACTGGAATTTACTTATCATGTATTTTAAATACTTTAGTAATCTGGTTTGCATACTTTTTAAAAGGGAAACAACTCTGTAAAACTCACAATTGTAATTTTCAATAACTTTTTACGAGTTAGTTCCATTGTTTTCTGTTAGAAACAAAAGACGAATAATTTAAAGGGGAAAAAAAATTGATTGCATTGTATACGATTTGAGAATTATTACTAACTGCCCCGAACTTTATAAATACCCGAAGATCTTTCTGATCCAAAAAATTCACTGGATGCCTTCGTGACTTTAGTCTATTCACCAACTGCGTCTAAAATATGATTTAAAACACGCTGTCTCGAGTGGTAACATGTTTAGGCCGATAAGACGCAAGATCTTGTCATTAATATGCATGGATCTCTCTCATTTTTTTCAATTCATGTAAAACCTTGATCACATAAACCAATATCCGAGACTTCATCGAATTTTGATAAAACATGTAGAATCCAGGATGGGAACAAGTTCAGCTAATCAGATGCAAGATCACCGTATTTATATGCATCTCGCTCATTATGGATGTCATCCAACAGCATTATGATTTAAACCCATTCTGAAATCAAGAATCTATTCAACATGAATTCATTAGTTGTAATCTTCTCGCAAGTAAATTCCGTTAGCACCGGTTGCGTTGATATTCGGACACCCTTGCACTCCTTCAAAACGAACAAGGAAATTTTTGTTTTCATGATCTCAATAGAAAAACACTTCTTCCTTCAACGTGGAAAACGTGAGAAAAATCGCTTAGCCGAATTAAATGGGTTCGAATTCATGGCAGCTCAAATGTATTCCTGTAAATCAAACTAGGATGGCAGACAGCTTTCAGTTGTAATATGCATTACAAAGATCTTTACAAAAGTGCTTTAGCCTTTGCAACTTAATGTGTTAACTTTCTCTTTTGCTTTCAACATATTTTCATTTCTGAGGTTACTATTTATATTACTACTGATATTGCTATCAATAATATTCTTAATACAAAACATCTGACTCACAGAAATTCTTTAAAGTAATTAATATATCTTTACGAATAATTCTGCCGCTTGCTACTGGTCATTATGATGCTGCTACAACCGCATCAACAACTTTTAAGCTGAACTTAAACATATGTATGATTGGGAATCTATTTTAGTCCTTCATCAATATTTTTTCTCAAGAAATAAGAAACAGTCGACTCTTCTTATGCACGCAGTCTCGTAACCTTACATGTGTATTCACAAATCCCGATCATGAAACTTTATTGGTACTTTTAATCTCAGTGAAGAATTCATGTTAACGTTTCCCGCAAAAGAAAACTGACACAATTTCTTCTTCCACAGAATAGTCTGAAATTGGTATATAAAAAAGAACGTTGAGATTTATCTGCTTTTATAATAATAATAATAATAATAATAATAATAATAATAATAATAATAATAATAACAATAATATTATTATTATTATTATTATTATTATTATTATTATTATTATTATTATTATTATTATTATTATTATTATAACAACAACAACAACAGATATTTACTTTCAAAACAATTCCTGAATTCCTTCAAGATTTGCATTGCTTCCAAAACTCTTTCACGCCAAAGGATTAATTGGTGTTAGATCAAAAAGAATGTTTTCACTGAGACGTATTTATTTTATAGGTGATATCTTATAACTACTGGTGTTAATATCAGTAATACTATTATTATACCTACAGCCAACCCACAAACAATTCTTTAAACTATTTAAGTTATCTTCACATGTATGCAGTCTAGTCTTTTATGTGACAATTTATTTAGTCATTGTATATGAGTTCGTTTCTTTGGATTGTCCATAGAGGTGTGTGTGTGTGTGTCTGTGTGTGTGTGTGTGTGAGAGAGAGAGAGAGAGAGAGAGAGAGAGAGAGAGAGAGAGAGAGAGAGAGAGAGAGAATCCTTTTCTTCTGACCATAACTATTACTTGCTGGTCGTAACTAATCTGATCACACGAGATGGAGAGAGGGATAGAATATAGGGAGGGATAAATCAAACAGACCGAGGTATACTTTGTCTGTATTAAACTTCTTCTATAGCAAAGAACAAAGACAGCATTTGAAACTTTGAAAACGGCAAGAAAATTATTGAAACGAATGCTTCTACTCAATGTATGATTTTATCAATTCATATTTCTTATAAAACAACAACGACTATTACGACATGATCCTTTAATTTGTTTAAAATCCATGTAATGGTGATAAAATAAAGCAATAACGACATCTAGAACATTAATGAAAACAACCAGGAAAATTATACAAAAAATCCTTCTAGTACTATCATTGCCTTTACATCAACTATTTAGATTCAATGTAAGAAATAATGACTGCTACTAACACCACTACTATACGTAATAAATAAAAGCTTACACTTGATTAAAAGTAACATTCGGTGGTAAACTAGAAAACAGAGAAATGCAGCAACAAAGATACGTGATATTCATTCAGACTGTGTTAGAAATCAAGACTTAAACGTAAAGAGAATTAATTTTTCAAAAGTTCGCAGTCTACTGAATGTTAGACTGACCGCAGTATTATTTATATCAGTGAGCATCATTCATAGGATAGGGTTTCAATTATTCCGTCTTGCCATCATTTCAAAGCGAACAAGGAATTTCTTTTTTTAAATAACTTTTTGAATAGAAAAATCTTTTCCTCTCAACATGCATTCGAAACACGTGGGAAAGACATACAGCTGCAGTACATACGTTTCGTGGCAGCTCAAAAGCATTCATGCCATCACATAAGGATGGCGAACAGCTTTCAGTCTTTGCGACTTAAAAATGTATAAACCTTTTTCTTTCTTTCTCAGTATGTTTTCATTGTGGTTTATATTGCCATAATTAATACCATTAATGTCTTAATACAGCTGACCTACAAACTATTCTCTGAAATATACTTAAGATATTATTTCCGAAAGGTGACGTTATTCCTGATAATCATGGCGACTATAACCACATCGACAACAATGAAGTGGAACTAACGCACGATGATGATGATGATGATGATGATGATGATGATTATTATTATTATTATTATTATTATTATTATTATTATTATTATTATACACGTAAAGATCAACGCAGCATATATCATTCATAAATATGTCCCTTGTTTCGCATAATTTGACAAATAAATAATTTGGTTCAAATAGAATTTATTGAAAACTATCATAATCCATTATCTGTGAAATTGATATCTGCCCAGGACATCAATATGGCTGGCCTATTGGCTGGTTGATTGTACGGCACTTTCAGAGACTTATTGACTATATCATGCCAAGAAAAAAATCAGAAACAAGTTTCTTCCATAAAGACATACATAGGCGGCCGAACCTGATCCCTTGTGTGGGTATCGAACCTTGGTTCTGTGATTACCAGTAAACGCCATACCATCAGAAACACTATAATCAAACTTTAAGAGCTTATAACTTAAAGTCTTTTGAAAACTCTTATATGGTGGCATAATCTTGTGCATGTAAAACACACACACAATGCCAATCTGATTAAAATCAGATCTCCACTGTCCTGTGTGAAAGTCTGACATCGACCGCTTATTGGTCATGTTCTGGTGACCCAAGTTATTACCATAATCGCTAATTTTATCAGCCAAAATCTTACATCTTCGCGTTGTGGAGACTGAGCAGTATGGCTGAAGAGCATAAATGTGTACCGAACGCTTTGATTCACTTTCAGATTTCTGTAAGCTGCATTTCCATTGGATAATTCAAAGGTCACAAGAACGTGACCCCTAAGCGGTCGCTGTCAGATCTTCACTTAGGACAGTGGAGATCTGCTTTTAATCAGATTGCACACTGTAACGTTCCCTCTCGTGGTAAAGAGGGATCGTTAATAGATTTGGCGATCGTTATCTAGAGGATGACCTCCCTCGATGTTATTGCCCGGTGTGAGTGGATAGATAGAACATTAACAGAGAACTTAGTAAGACTATTGAGAAGAAATAATACAATACGAGCCCCCTTAAACAAGAAAAATAAAATAAATTTTAATTAATAAATACATAAACTAAAACTGGCAACTTCAATTCAACAGATTTACATTCATGGAATTTAATAGCAGTGTTCAATTACGGATTCGTTCATCATGGTAACGAGTGGTGAAAAGAGCACACAATGTTTACGCCTGATTTGCATCACCTAGCGTCGCTTCCTCTCTGGTCTCCGTGTATCACATATCTCCCCACCTCCACGTGTATACTTGGTTCTTCCGCTGATCTTTCTATTCCGAACTCTTCATTACTTTCTGGACTCCCCTATTTCGGTATGTCCTCGTCTTTTCCTGGGAGAGCTGTTTCCTTAAATGACAAGATACCACTAAATCTCTATATGTTTCACCACCTATACGTATATAAAATTCTCTCACTTTCGTTACTCAGAAGCATAACTAGCTATCCAGACTGCATAAATTCTGACAAAGTGACCTTAACGATTAATGGCCCTTACAAATTTAGACCGTATTTGAATAAGGTACCATCGTTAAATCTAGTTACAAATGACCCCTGTACTATACATCCAAGTCTGACCTAATTCGATAGATCATCACTAAAGCGATTGAACATAAATTAACACGTGAGCTTTGTATACAAACAATATTACCGTATGTATCTGCATACGCTACCACGTACCTCATTAGACATCCAACCTAGTCAGTTCCACTCAAAAAGATACATGCTCGATTACTACTGCATAAAATTCACTACATTTTTCTAGCTCACAGTAATCCCTAACCTACAAGATTCTTTAAGCATTCCAAAATCATATATAAATATGTAATTATCATTAACTCACGATAATCAGTATCATCCTAACAGACAAAGGAAATTAATTCATATAACCCTATGAAATCCTACACATCTGAAAATTTGGATCGCATGCAATCCGTCAATTCTATCAATGAACTAGTAACTGTAAAATTAAAGAAATAAATTGCATAACAACTCTAGCATATCAACATATTTCCATGAAATTGAATAAAGGATACATAGTATGGATCATAGTCATATCAAACACATTTGCATAAACAAACAAACAAAATAGAAAATTACGTGAAAATTAAAATTGCGTACCTTAATGCTGTTCTTTTTCTTTTCACAAATCGTGCGTCCTGGCACTATAGCCTGTCTTTCCTTTCAAGACAGCCACCTAGTCCCCTTTACCCTTTCTTAACGAGGAAAGCACTATTCTCAAGTTTTCCCCGAAGTCAGCTTTGTCTTCTCGCAAGAAACATCGGACTAAAGAATGTTGACCAAGGTCGTTACTTTTAAAGTCACATTACTTCCAAGGTGTACGCCTTAATTTAACTGACCAATCGTAAGCAGCGATTCCTAAATCTTCCCCAAGATAATAATTTCTTTCGTCAAATTTTGACAGCCTAGAATCAGAGAAATACGATGCATATCAACTTCTCTTTGAAAAATGATTATTTGACATGAGGTCCCTTTCAAGCGGTTATGGTCGGTAACCCTACTGTACTTTTCCCATGATAGCGTTACGATTCCAGGGTCAATTCTACTGAACCGCGGATGCTGGCCTTTCAAGTTTAACAGCTAAGATAGAGAAATGTCGGAGTGACCTTTCACAAAGACTTTTCTGGCTTGACTATAATGAAATTTTAATGCACAATTTATTCAATTTTAAGGTTCAATACTCATTCAAAATTCGACACATTACACACACAATGCATGCTAAATACTTTATCTACAATTGATATCATCTGGTTTGTTTTGCGACCGCTCCGGTGTTCTAGTGGTTAGAGAGTCCGACTCGGATGCGTTAGGTCGTGGGTTCGAACCCCGGTCGAGTCATACCAAAGACTTATAAAATTGGTACTAACAGCTGCCTCGCTAGGCACTCAGCATTAAGAGGTTAGTGTTAGGACTGGTCGGCCTGGTGTCAGGATAATATGACTGGGTGGGACATCATGCTTACGTGTATTCGGCATGATCCCTAGTGCTAGACATCACTATAAACTGACACACTGAGAACATCGTAGCGATATGACTGAAAAATTGTTAAAAATCCAAATCACACACACACACACACACACACACACACACACACACACACTGCTTTGTTTAGCTATTTAGATTATGTCAACAAGTAGCGACTGAAGATTTTAGGGTGCAAAGGCAAGCTGAGTAAATTACCGTACCCAATGACAATTGACAATAGGCAATAGGGGCTGATCAAATGATGGGAATGAAACCCACATCCTTCTGGGCGTGAGTCCAATGCATTAATTACTGATTTACAGCGTTTCCGCTGATGGTCTAGGCCCAAATAGCTGTTCTAATGAAGCTCCTTTTGTGTGAAATGTTTTCACATATCTCTTGTGTGTTTCTATTCATAATGAGATGAAGTTATCATTGATGTTTGTGTTTTACGAAATACCAACAAGGAGCACACTGAAATACCAACAAGTAAGGACACTGAAATACCAACGAGGAAGCACACTGAAATACCAACAAGGAAGCACATCGATTGAAAGGCAAATACTGCTTATCTTAGGCCATTATATTTTCAACATGGAAGAAACAAAATCCACAAAGATAATTCAACGTTAATTTCTTCATAGACGGAACTGTTTGCATTCAGCCAACAAAAGGCAGAGATTTATCTTGTTAGACATTAATAGCATATATTTTTTTCTCAAACTATACAGATATTTTTGTATAATTGCAATATTTCCAAATTTCTTTTACGCCTAACCAGCAAGTAGAGTTACATTAAAACTAATGTACTGATTGATTGGTTCATTTAGGTGTACAAAGCAATCCTCCTAGGAATATATTATAAAGCTGTCTGAATGCAGCCCATAATGTATCTAAAGGAACTTGTATTAGCTATAAAGGGAATACAATTTTAGGACGGTCCCTTGAGATATTATTCCGAGAACCCCATATTATTCCGAGAACTGGACGTTTCCATTCCGATGCCATTTATCGCTTTTAGTCTATTTCAAATAAATTGCAGTTCATTATGTCTCTTACAAGATAATTTGTTATCTTCATTCAACCTTATTGGTCGAAATGGTAATTGTATCTTTAAAAATATAATGAATTTTGACGTCTGGTTCCGCTTCATTAATTCGCATATGCGCATGAATGCATCTTAGTTACTTCTTTCGTCAGCAGACTATATACACAGTGAATACACGGTTATGGGTACTCATTATGAATGACCTGCCAATGTAGTAATTGGTTTAACTAATTGGTTCACTATTCAGGAATTGCAAACTGATGTCAGAGGGGACGAAATTGTTTTTATTCGCTAACTAACTTCATAACATCAGAATGGCTAGATGAACGCATATAATGGAGACTGATGACTGATGAGAGAGAGAGAGAGAGAGAGAGAGAGAGAGAGAGAGAGAGAGAGAGAGATGTTGAAGCTGCTTTTACTTTCTTACACTCTTTGATATAGTAATAACACATGAACAGTGGCAATATTGTCAATAATTACCACAAATATTTACAATAAAACAAATCAACGTTTATATTAACTCCTAATGTAATAGCAACAGCTACTACTTTTACATCTTCGATTAATATAATTCTTACTACACTGTCTTTCTCATATGCTTGCTATGGCAAGAAAACAAGAACAAAATATAGTACAATACATCTATTGCTATATTTACTTTTATATCAACTATTCATATTTCACGTAAAACACAATATCAGCTAGTCTTAACAATAACCCATACAACTACTTTCTACTATCACACTAAGCAAATACAACTTTACACATGATTAAGACTAACATTTCGTCGCAAACTGCAGAAGAATAAAAACATAACAACAAAGTTACATGACTGATGTTTACTCAGACAGTTTTTAAATAAAGATTCAAATCGAAAATAAATTCATTAGCAATAAAAAGTCGCAGTAGTCTGACGGCAGTAACGTTCATTCCATCGAGTACTTTTCCTATAGCACGGTTCATGTTATGCTCGGACAGTCTGTCCATCTTTCGAAGCGAACAAGATATTTATTTTGTACAACCTTTACAATACAAAAAACCCACTTCTCTCGTCAAAGAGCATATCATGCTTTTAGAAAACGTGAGAAAACAGCACGTGGCCGTAATTATAAGTCTGAGTAAAGAAACTTTCCAAATGACACAATCGGTTGTCCGTGTTGGCTAACTCGACTGTGGAAATTAAACACGCATCCTTCTGGTCGGAGAATTGCTGAGCTCCACAGACAGACTAGACCCTAACAGATATTCTAAAGAAAAGTTAAACTTACAGGTGATATTGGACAAACAATACTCCCTGTAAAGATTGGTACTGTTTCTTCGATGGAAGATTAGTTACCAAAGAACTTAGATCAGATCATATCTAAATCAAACAGGAGCTTGCTTTTCTAATTATTTTCCTGTTTGTTTTCTTCGTCATAATGAGGGTGGGAAAAAAATGCTGTGGAATTTTTAAAAACATGAGACTCTCTTTTGTGTTTAAGGCGTGCACATACCTCTTTTATGTCTTTGTTTATAAAGAGATGATGTTATGATTGCTGTTAGTATTTTACACCATACCTGCAAGGAAGCACCTATATTTCAATGATTAAAAGACAGATACGGAATTTTATTAGACTCTCAAAAACTTATGAGGGAACAAATGAAAAATGTAGAATTATTATACCTGCTTCAGTTAACAAAGGATAGCTCCTCATTCACTCAAGAATTTATCCCAGATTTTTTTAAAAAAAAATTATTTTTTTTTGGGGGGGGGTAATCTTAGTATGTGATATTGCAATTTTAGTTCTTACGTTGATCAATGTAAAATGGACAGATCCTCTCTAGAATTCGATCTGCATGCCCGGATGGAAAGATTTCCAACATTAAGATTATAGTTCTTGGTGAAGGTTCCGTTCAAAAGAAACAGAAAGATGTTTCTTTAATTCTGTCGCTGTTTTCCTGACATTCATGTTGTAATAAATTGAATAGCATAAACTCTCGGGCGGTATATTAATCTTGTTTGCAGTAAATTGACAGAGTAGTTTTTTCTTTATTACCATTCACTCTTTGGAAAAGTTTTTTTGTCTTTCATTATTCACAATTTGACTTGAATTTTTATCATTTACATAGGATATATCAGGCAAAAGATCTATTGTTATCACATGTATGCTTTTGTTACTTTCAAGATGGCTTTCTTATTAAGGTTTTGAAAATGGGTTTACTTCTGTAATTTTCACTAAAATGTTTTTATGTTCCCAAACGAGACATATATATATATATATATATATATATATATATATATATATATATATATATATATATATATATATATATATATATATATTATTATTATTATTATTATTATTATTATTATTATTATTAAAATACTTATAACGTTGGCATAGTATTCTTTTAGCCTATCTTTCATGGACAGTGATGTCATTCTTTCATGTTTAAATAACATAATTATAAAGGCACGTGAAAGTTGTTGCCTCAAAGTTTTACAGTCAGCACCAAAAAAGTTGACTTACTTTCTCCTCCTACCAAGCGGTTGGTGGGTAAGGACAGATGGATTTTTTTCTCCAAAGTACACAAAATTATAGTCATAGTGCAGGATCACGTTCCGCAGGAAGGGTAACAATATAAAAGTTTAAAGATTTTAGAATTTTCACTGAAAAAATTTAGTGGAAATGTCATTATATCTGTTTGCACTGAGTTCATATTTGTAGCAGCTGACTTACATGCCAACTGTCAGCTAACTCAATAAAAAGTTTTGGCAAGGATGGATCCAGAATGAGTAATCTGTCAGTTTCTGTTCATTTTATCTGGATCTAAATAGAGTAAACATGTGTATACAGTATCGCCCGCCACAATGTGAATATCTATTTTTTTCTTCAGTGACGTAAACTTCTGTTCCATAATTGTCTATAGTACTGGTCTTCAACAAATTAGCTCCAATCAAGCAGTCGTGGTTTGAAGCCAAACAGTGGTGTAGTATTTATTTAACATTAAAGTCTTATTGAAAAATATAGTTCCAATATGCACACCGGCAACATCAACGACAATCTTTCATTATTACAGACTAGTATGTCAGCAGGCAAGAAAAGGGAAAGAATTTCTAAATACAGATTTTGCCAAATATTCAAGTTAATATTATGATGTTAAGTAAATAAAAAATTCAGAACGAGCACATAGTCCTAATGGTGAATGTCATGCTGATGAAGATATGACAGGAGCTATGCATGACCTGAGAAGAATAAAATAAGATCTAGTCTCGAAACCGAACATAATAGAGCAAAACAAATTAATTGTCATTACATCATGTATCCATTTCATTTATATTACTATAGTTGAATTACATTTCTGGACTGGACCACCAATTAACTGTTACAGTGCCATGCATGTCATGAAGCGGGAAATCTGTGTAATCTGACAACCGGTAGTTCTGTTCGTTTCTTCATTACAGCTGTGTTCCTCTGCAACATGCAACAGTTACAGAAACACTATCATGTCTGAACGCTCCTCGCATAAGGTCGAAATTATGTACAGTGGAACAACACATACGTATCGCCTCCTTTTAACAAATTTTGTTCCTATTCAGGCAGGTTGGATTTTTGCTTTTCATCTCCGCGCGTTAGCAAGTGGACACTGGTGATACCCTACGTTTGTCGGTATGTCCATCCATCCATCCATTCAACTGTTTGTTCATCCACCAGTCAGTCTGAGGCCACATATGCTAAACCACTGGGTGTAACCTTGCCAAAATTAATAATGTATTGAAAGTGCCGTTAAAAAACAGCACCACCACCCAGCAAATAAATTTTAAAATTTAGTATAGAGGATTCCCACGCCATAGCCATTTGCAAGATTTCCTTTGCAATGCAGGATTATCAATTGTGACTTTACTTTTGTTTCACATTCTTGCCTACAAGCATAGAAGAATCATTAGCTACTTGCAAAAATACCTTTATTTACAACAAAACACCTTCTCAAAAACTGTTAAACAGAATATACCCAAATTTGACAAAACGAATTCTACCCTTAAAGCCTTTCAAAGTTTGGAACAAACGAGGCTGAAAAATAGAAGCAAGTTTTAAACTGATCTGTGTCAAAAATCTTGTTAGAGATTTTGACCAAATCGGACAGACGATATGTTTGCACAAAGTTATTTCAATATCAATCCGCCATCAAACATAACTTGTCCGAAAGAATCCTGACAAGACGGACATTCTATTATTTACGGATGGGTCGAATCTGGAGCATACAGTAAAGTACAAACATAGACACTTAAAATTACTTCTCAAAACAGCTCAACATACTTTAACCAAATTTGACTGAAAACATCCAAACTTGAAAGCATTTTAGATTGGCACTTTCAATGCTTAGTTATTATTCGATATGACCATTCTGTTCTA
Organism: Megalonaias nervosa; assembly: GCA_016617855.1. Lineage (NCBI taxonomy): Eukaryota > Metazoa > Mollusca > Bivalvia > Unionida > Unionidae > Megalonaias > Megalonaias nervosa. Next base: position 66,746 of record JAECUM010012639.1, on the reverse strand, counting down.
AAAGCATAATAAGACAGAAACAGTAGATACCTTCTTCAGGTAGCAACCTGACATAAGGCTTTTGAAAGCTGCTCAAATGATGATGTTCCTATATCAAATTGGGGTGTCAGTGCAAAAAAGCATGAAAGCTTTGAGTGTCAGAAAGCATGACACTAACCCAGATTTCTTGGCTTTGAGGAAGAGGTCAGCCAAGTGAGCGATCTTAGCCCCGTTTCGGTCTTTTTTTGTCCCTATGTAATAAAATCATATTGCTTTCTTCTTAAATCATGTTACCTCACTTGATGTTATGTTTAATATAAAAACATATTACACACGTAAAAAAGTTCTTTAATTTGTCCAAGAAAATAAAATGTTTTAAAGGATTACACATGAAAAATAGTTCCCGTGACCCACATTGCCTACTGAAAACACCAACAAATCATTGGCATTTAAGATTATAAGGGCATAATACTATCAGTGATTTTTGAGGGGACAATCACAAGAAGCGCCAAATGACTGTTTTGTGCTGGATAATATCAAACAAATCATTTTCTCGTTTAAATAAATTTGTATATAAGACCAATCTGTATCGACTGCTTTGTTAACTGATTTGTTATTCCACGTACACTGAACTCTGTTTGTTAGCTCAGTATTTTGCAGGCATTACACACAATAGTTATTACCTTTTGTAGAGTTTTCGCTGTTCACTTGATTTTTATAGATCATTATTTTAAGCTTTCCGAACACCTGATAAGGGACTAAAAAATTTTAAACTGCCCTAAGGAATAGTTCACTATGACTAATAAGCATGATGCGTAAAGGTGTCGGTGAGCAGAAGAACTGGTAGTTGATATATAACAGTCAAACGAATAGGCTTCTAGCGATGATCAAGGTCCATCGTCTATGTTGGCATCAGCAAAGGTTTAATTCCTGAGTTTGTAAAATACAGAAATATGCAAAAAAATATTGCTGTACTCCGGAAACATAATGTTAGTCTATATTCTGACAACTGGGAAGACCCAGCACACACACGCTATGTATCAATTTAGCCGTTGCTCTAATTGCAAAAGAGACCGACAGGAAGATAAGTTTAGGTTCAACAAGATATAATCCACTGGAATCTATCACATTCTTGTACATCTGATACCATTCGAAAAACGTACTTCTCAAAATATCTTAGATCGGTATGCCAATGAGAACAATACTCCCGTCATAGACAGACAAATGGATTTTCCTGTCGGCATACCGATCCAAGGTATTTTGTCCAGCACATTCTCTAATTGTATGAGATTTTTAAAAACAAGACAAATATGACATGTTCTGGTAGACTCGACCTGGTAGAACCTACATCGTCTTCCTTAATTTAATTGTTCACACTATTGTTCAATATAACAATTGGAAAATGTAAAGAAAAAAGTTTTAAAAGCCACAAATTAATTTACAAGCTAAAATACATTTTCCATGTCATACAAACGTGTAAACAGAATGAGAAAACAAAGAATAATTTGTTTAGTCAGTCTGCCGAGTAGAAGAGAAAATAATGGACGTGTTTACTTATTGTGGGATTTAATTTAGTAAAATACAACTCAGTAATCAGTTTTCTTACTTTAGACTAAGGATAAAGGTAAAATAAACAAGACAAATTTTTCACCTCATGCTTATGAATTTTAACATATTTGGTCGTAATAATAAGATTCATGATTTGCTATCACATGTCAGTCGATAATTAAAGTAGTCAAGAAAGAAGCGTGAACATGATAAAATAAAAAGATAGTGAATACTTAACTGAGAAAATCTGTAATGCGAACCAATTCCAAATTAAACTAATTTGGGCACGAATAATATGAATTAGGAAGTGATAGGCGTTGTTTGTCTCTAAACAACAACATTATTACTGCACTCTCTCGTATCGCTTTCTGTCTGAGACATTTTGTGTACTGTGTACAATGAGCCTATTCCTTCCATAAATACAATTTTAACAGAATATTGGTCATAAAATCGAACCTAAACTTCGTCGTCTGGATTTGATGCTGAATAACGACATGACAGACTCGTTGCGTGTTGCACATTCCTGCTTCACGGCGTACAGTAGTAATGGCGTTACCTTTTAAAGGGGAGGGGGTGGAGGCGGGAACAACTGAGCAAGCCCGATCAAGATGGTCAGTTAACGTATTTTGCTCTGACGTTCCTCTGGAAGGCCAGTGACATATCAATTCTTTCAATGAATTTTAATCAACTACATAAAGATTTTTGAAAACATTTATGATTGTATATTTTGAAATATAATGCATTCTAAGAATTTTTCTCAAAGTCCATAAACTAGTAGAATGATGATAATTTGGATAATTGTATTACAATTGTATTACTACATGATTATGCCTACCATAACTATTGTTTCGGCACAACAGAAACATTAATCTTATATGATGCCAATAAACTAGATGTTTGCTTCATTTGTTAATGCAATTACTCAATCAGATTATCCTTTAGCTGACCATACATGGTGCCATGGCATCTCCCGGCATCTTGAAACAGACTGCAAAGTTTCGAAACAATTTCCAGCTGTAGATCTGACATGTGTGATTCAATATTTTCATCCTTTTTTCCACGCATCCCTTCAACTCCATCAAACGTTTCTTTGGTAAGCACAGCTCTAAAGTTGTAAAGATGTCCCTACGAAACTTGGCAAACATATCAGGCCACTATTCCAATAGTTTAGATGTGTCTTCTGCAATCAGCTCATTGCATTTTTTAAAAATATTTTACATGCTCGAATGCATCCTTCCATCCATCTTGATGACACCTTTATTTCTATAGCATAAAAAGAGAGACGTTCAAGATCATAACTTCTATGAAACTTGGTTAGACATCGGACTAGTAGCCTAAAAACGTGTCCTGTGTTATTTAGAATTTTACAGTTTTAATACCTTAGTGTTTTCATCTATTCTTCTATCCATCCATCCATTTTCATCACACTTTCGTAACCGGAGTATAACTTAATAACTGTTCGATATATCTCTATGACGCTTGGTAAATTTTTCTCTTGATGTACCTTTTGTTATTAAGATCTTTTCAATTTTAATATTTTAATGTTTGTATTACCATTACACATTTGGTGCCAGAGAAATACCTCCACAACTGCTAAGGATTTATTTGTGAAACTTGGCGCTTACACCCGACGTGCATTTTGCTATTCAGAATTAATATTTTTAAAAATGTCACTGTTTTAGTGGGAACGTTTTGTTAATTGCCATATTTCATTTTCCGATCATTATTATGTAACTGCTGAAGATATATCCGCATCAGACTAGTGGTCTAGATGTACATTTATAACCTAGAATTCTTCAGCTTTAATATTGTTCATGTTTTTATTTGTTTATCCTTTCATCTGTGTGCCGCGCCGGTCTCTAAAATAATTCAAGAAGTCTCTTTGTGCTGATGCATTTAACAAACAGGTTGTAAATATGGTCATTTTATTGCATTACTTTCTTTGACGTTTGTTACGACTCTATGGTCGTAAACTAAGTAACAGAAACGATCGAAAACTAACAAGTTTTGTAAAATTCAATAAATAATTTATTTCCCTAGAATACAAAGCGAACAGTTAAATAGATAATACAATACTGTGAATTAAATCCTAAATAGTCACAAGTCCAAAAGTATGGAGTGTTCCGGATGAGTTCCAGTAATGTTCCGAATTCAGCTGGATTGATTCATGTCAATGCCCTGCAACGGTAAATCAGTTTATTTTGGCTTCGTCGGTTTAAAAAATCGAGTTTACCACAATATTGGCTACATCATCCAGAAGCAATGAGAGCTAAGTTCCTTTCCCAAGGACATACCGTGATACCAGACCCGGGGTGACATCAGTAGCTGCCCATATCCCGAATAAATATGATTTGTATCTTCTCTATACCATCCTAGGAAACTAGCTTGTTATATAACATAGCAGAGGGCTGGTAGCAGTTGAAATATTTTAACCGTCTACACAAAGAAGAAGCAAATACCTTTTCAAAAGTCAACAAGGACCCATTACGTGTTGATTCACGCATTTTGGTGTCAGTGCTAGGGGATGTGAATTTACTGCAAACGTAATGCAAGGAGTTTACAGGATGTTATCTGTACCACATTAAATCACATGAAGTTTAATTTTTCATTATTGTGTGGTATGTAAGCAAACACGCAGAAGGTTTATAGAACAACTTACTCTACACATTGACAAAGTGTCACATATAACTTGGCCGCCGAAATGGAATTCATTACTTTTGCAAAGAACCGATCAGCTGCTACTGGCCGCACAAATTGTTTCCATTATAAGCTCCTAAAACAACCGATATTGAAAACATGCTACGTGGCACCTTCGGGTATGTCAGAAAACACTGAGAGTTACTCCAGGCTATTATATAGGAAGTGGAAACTGAAAACTAACATTATCTATTCACAGATCAAAAATAATGCTTCAAAACTGGCCACAGACATGCTTTGTAAAGGAAGGAGGATATATGATTTATATGCTGCCGACTGTCATCATTCAGACATCTGAACTGATTTATGTGACTGCCCCGCAAATATGAATACTAAACTAGCCTAAAATACTAAAATAGCATTATGATCATTCTGGAGCTTTAGGACCTAGCAACTGGTATAGATCAAAGCTTTCTATACCCTAAGACTTTGCCCTTAAATCATACGCGAGTATTTGATTTAAGCAAGTGCACACGAACCCGTGGTAAGCGTTCCCCAGTGAGCGTACAAGTGAAGTTACTCCGCATTCCGGCCAACGCAGCGATTTATCTACCATGCTAATGCTGGAATTAGATTGTCCGAATAATGGAGTGCGTGTAACGTTACTGAAAAGATAAAATCAATATTTCGCTTAAATGCACCAAATAGATTTGTCAAAGAGACACAGAAGATGGTGGACGATTTGTCAAATACTTATCCGACGTATCTTGACAAATTAATGAATTATTTTGGAACGGCAACGACAACTATGTCTCACTGTAAGAGAGTTTCGTGTAACAGCAATACAATTAAATACCACGATTAATGTGGTGGCCAAGCGAAAGGAAATTGCACACATCGTTGAAGAAGAACAAAACCGAAGCTGTTCCAGAATTCAAGTTATAAAACGCCACCGTTGATCATCATGATAACCGGGTGATTATACCAAGCGTATATAAGTAAAAAAAAAAATAATAACGTTTAAGAAATACGCGTCCGGGAATTATATTAACTTTATGTGAGTGAAACATAATTGCCGTCCAGATTCAAGATTGACATTGGTCTCAATGTGAAATTTACCATGCCTGGTCAAGTAGCCAATGACGGCTTTGTATCATTAATAAGCAGCACTGCCGTTGTTATAAAGTGTTGCCTGTGAAATCTTGAACCATAAAGATATTGGGGTCTTCAACGATGACATTGATAAAAAATATTCTCGAGAAGTTTGAAAAATAATCCTGATCAGGTTCCGGATGGATGCTTTACGGGTGCTTGGAAGGTCAGCTTCATATTTCCACGTACAAACCTTTTCGCCGATCCAGCTATATTCCAGTACCAAAGTATGTTTCACTGCGGACAGTGACAAATGTGAGAAATGATGACAACTGATGTTTTGATTGGGCACTCATAGCCCTGGTTCATCCCGTCAGTGATGATACAGTGCAGCCTCAAAAATACAAACAATGCCTGCTCGGACTTATGTTTGGTAACACTAAATTTCCTGTACAGGTTTCTGAGAACATATTCATAAAGTTTGAACAACTGAATTTTGACATTGCCATTAATGCGATCACTTGGAATAAAGTCTTTTATGCGAAACGACTATCCGGCGTGATACGGATCGATATGAATCGCTCAGAAGCAAATCATTATTATGCGTAGATAAAAAATATTCTACAAAATAGTGTACGAACATAACAGACATAAGGGGAAAACATTGCAATTAGCAAACAACAGCTACATGACGACTTAACTTTTACCGCGGTTGAATTAACGAAAAACTGCAGCATACAATAATGCCAGAGCCTGGCAAGAACATTGTGAAATTCATCGCAGAAAACGAAAAAACATGTAATGGAGCCGGTAAAGACAAGGTTAAAGTATAAATCTTTTCATGTCAGAACAAAATAGATACGGCAACAGCTCTCGTAGCCCACAGACATGATTATGACTAATGATGACACACGTAACTTGTCCAAGGCACGACATTACCGGATCTGTGATGGCATTATCAGCGTGCCGACCAACGATAATCAAGATCGCGATCATTGTTACATCAATGACTCTTCAAGGAGCGGCACACAGCGCATACAGTCTACAGTTAAGAATTTAGCTCAGTCAGTAAGAAACATCTCCACTTGTTCGTGTAACAGTTTTTGAGCGAAGAATAAAACTATCGTTTCAGATATCGTTCTATCCCATAATCGGTATGGTTATATATGAACGTGATGCCAGGCCACAAGAACGCACAATCGCCAGAAATTCAAAATATTCTACGGAAATATATAACTATGAGTGTATGACAGTTGTACCCGTCAAAGTGAATAATTGGTAAGAAGTGTGTTTAGATGTTTAACCTGAAGAAAAGTCAGCCTGTCGAGCAATTATACTTCAAGATCACATTATTAATAGAAGAACTATAATGGACCCTCGATGTTACCGACGTGAAAAAATAATCGAAGCAGAACAACAACTGCAAGATGAACACACAGAGAGAACTGCTACTCGTAAAATGTACGTGTGTGTATGGCTGTTTATTCTATTTTGGGACTTGCTGCAGCAACTGCCATTGGCCTTGGTGCAGCTGGAATTGTGACCACGGCCACCACCAAAGGTACACCAATTGGAATTATTGTTGGAACTTTATCAATATTATGATTAGTAAGCTCGTTTCAATGGCTATTGAGGATAAAACAGTTAGCATGGGTGAGTTCGAAATGGTGTCAAATGGAAATGGAAAACTACCGAAGTCTCCTCACACAGATACGGAACTCGGGCGTTAGCGACCAAAAAACATGTCCTTAACTTACAGGCATTGAAAATCGAGTAAATATCTGCTAGTGTATATCAGTCTCTCTGCCAGCATGTTTGCCAGTGCATTGGCCTGGCTGAGGAGTAACTTCACTTGTGCGCACACTGAAGAAGACACACCACGGGTTCGTGTGCATTTGCTTAAAATCAAGCTCTCATGTGAGTTAAAGGTAAAGTCCTGTGGTATAGAAGGCTTTGACCTACATCAATAAACCCGGTCCCAGAACCCATAATGATACTCATATGGTATGTATTTACTTTTTTCTTATACATTTATTTCATTTAAATGTTTTTGCTGTTGTTACCATTATTATTATTATCGCCATAATGATACTAGATATGTGGATTTTTGTATCAAAGAAAGTAATCATATGCAAACGAGTTTCCCAATTTAGTGCTGAAAAGACAAGGATTTGTTTTAGGAAACAGCAATTACTAAACGAAATATGGTAAGTTTCTGTACATCTTAAAATATGATGTCAAGTGCCATTTGCGAATATCTTGCATATTATAGCTAAGAAAACAATTTTTCCAACGAATAGGCATTATATTGTCACATCTAATGATCTCTGACCTAATGTTAGGAACGTGAAACACACCTATCCTCTGATAAAGTAGTGACCGGTTTATGGGAACAATACTTCAGAAATAAAGGCAGTAGATAGTGCAATGTACAAATTGTTACGACTGTATGGTTTTAAACTGAGTAACAGAAAAGAACAAATTCCAACAAGTTTTGTAAAATTCAACAAACAATTTATTTCCATAGAATACAAAGTAAACTTTTAAAAGGAGCTTACAGTATTGTGGATTAGATCACAAAAAGTCCTAAAAGTTATATCACAAGTCCAAAAGTATGGAGTGTTCTGAATGAATTCCAGTGGCATTTCGAATAAACTCCAATCTTGAATGTGCTGATGTGCCAGTAGTCTTAAAAATGATGATGTTCAAACAGATTTTATGCATTACGATGATATAATAAAAATGTCTTTAAAACGAATATACAATAATCCTAAAATAATGATTTATTCTAGAAGTATTAATGGGCAGTTTGTAATTCCAATGAATGATTTAAATTAATAAATCCTCTCAAATTTTAACTGAACACAATTAAAAGACTGATTCCACAAGATATCTTAAGATAGTAATGAATAATTCTGATGTAAACAACCTTAAAGTAAAAACCTATGACACAATAAGAGGATCAGAATGGGGGTCAAAATTTCATTTCTACAAATTCTAAGTTGTAAACAAGATCAGATCATTTACTAAATTTTAATAAAGAAAATAACAAACATTAGGTAGACCAGGAATTTCCTATGGGAAAACCAATGTCCTGAACTCGGACTCAAGTAGCATTGTTGCCAACAAGTAATAATTATCTTAAAATATAATCTACAACCATAGACAAAAATTAGCTATATGATGTTCTTTACAAAACGACCCTTCCATTCTGTTATCATAGACACAAGCCAAACACAAAATAGAGATATACATAACAAATTTAAAAAAAAAAAACACGAATAAAATGCTCTTACACAGGTGAATCATTCTCGCTTATATTTATGCTTCAAAGAACGAACATTTTAGAGCATCGTGCTGGCCTTCAAGCCGCGCGTTACAGAGAGTTCTTATTAAAAGTAATAAAAGACAGTTGTAAATTGAGGTAATTTTAAGCTGTGTCTTGTTTGTTGCTGAATTTTTTGGGTGGGGTGTGTATGAAGAAAACGTATTTAACTCACAACAAAGGAACCACGAGCCATTCCATTTTCCCGCTCTCGGAACGCTTTACAATAGAGGAGTTGCAAGGCAATTATGCTACATTTATCCTGTAAAAGAAGAAATATTTTTGTCATGCCTGGTACTCATTTGGGGTCAGGTCACCATTAATTTTCCTATATATTCCACACATACATTTCTTCAAGCTGAACTGAGACTAACATTCCATGTACACCAACACCCCTAGGGTGATAGTGCCATTAGAGATCAGTACACACACCAAGACCTGTCAGTTGATGCCTAACATAATTAAGTTTTACAGCTGATCAAACCTACCGGGGTCATGGTTCCATTTAAGGCTGAATCAAAACATGGTTTCTGACCATATATTAAACTGACCTTTTATGTGCACTTCCATCACGCTGCTTTCACAAGAATAAGAAAATCCATCTCAAAATTAAGAACGACTCTTTCCCAAATATTTCACGGAAAAAGTCAGATCTTGTCATAACTATTTTACCACGAGTGGCAAAATCAAGTAAACTTTCTAAATTTATATATGAACTACTTACCTTGGCACTGAACTGGAAGCATTTTATCCTGTTCTGATCAAATTTATTAACCGACACTTATACATACACCCAAATAGATTAATCAAAGAACAGGTGGCACAATAAAATGCGTTTTCAACGTTTACAACACAAGTCAGTCAAGCTACAAATAAAACACATGTTTTGTTTTTTTTTTATTAAATAAAGGCATCTTTTCTGAAAATAACAGATCTAACTGCAATTACTCACGACCACATCTGCAATTCCGAAATCAGGATAGAAAAGGAATCCAACTGGAAAAGCTGCCTAAAAGCACTGAAACCAAGCAGTTTAAACTAAGAAGACTCCAAACGGTCACACAGCACACATTACGCCAGTATTTGTTTAGAACTCATATTTTTCAGTTAATAATTCCTTCATTTAGTTCATTGTTCATCCACTTACCTACAGTTACAACTGTTGCTTTGTGTAATTTTTGTTGATATTATTATTATTATTATTATTATTATTATTATTATTATTATTATTGTTGTTGTTGTTGTTGTTGTTGTTGTCATTCAAGAAACATTGAATTATCTGGGATATAATATACGCTCACACACACACCATTTTATACCATGAAAATACTGGGCGCTGTTGCTATTCAGGTTGTAGGTCAATACCACTAAGCTGCCATGTTATCATCGGGGTTCAAACCAATTAGGCGCAATAACTAAAAATTTTAAAACAATACTTCCATTAGACATAGTCATGTGAAGTATAGAAAATTCAATGCTTTTTGTGTTTGTTATTTGTCTCGCTTGACTGAGCAGGAAGTTGCCGTCGACGAAAACTCATTGAGCTAACATCTATTGACCATATGTTTACAATTTATCGATTTTGATTTGTCAATCGCGAGTTAATGTGATACTCAGCAATTTGTGTACATGTGTGCTGTCTTATATACCATTTGATGACGTTACGTCAGATTTAGGAAATTCGTAGATCAAGCAGAGGGTTTTATGATCTTGTTTTCTGGAAAAATTATTTATTCCTGCAATAACATCTGAAGCAGAAATCAATTTTAATTTTGTGTTCTGTAATTCATTTGGGTAGAATGTATTTATTCAAATTATTTATTCACTATAAATACAAAGTGCTCTTAAACAATATTCTTGGACGGAGACCTTAATTTGAAATTGTAGAGATTTAGACAAGGATATCTTAGATAATATTATTGTGATTAATTGGAAGACTGTTTATACATCATCACTTTTCAGGTCATTGATACATTAGTGCATTTCAGGCTACAGGCACATCAACACGTTCAGCGATGGATCTTACTTCGAACACTACTGGAATGTATTAGAACTATATTCATCATGACTTATGATAGAACTTTTGGAACTATTTGGGATTTAATTCGCAATAATATAAGTTCTTTTTGAATTTTCAGTTGTATTTTACTGAAATAAATTATTTGTTGATTTTTGCAAAACTTGTTCGTGTTTGCTCTTTTCTATTACTAAGTTTAAGATTAAGGCGTCGTAATAATTGTCCTTCCTCAGATGTCCCCTAGACAACATCATGTGTCACGTTGTTTTATTTATGACAAACTAGAGTTATTGACCTGTCAAGACTTTATCGGCGTCAGACACGAATGCTTTTGTTTGTATTAAATTTTTAAAATAACATTTTGTATACTCAAGCTTCAAATGCAATTGATCCATGAAGGAAGACCCCATCTACACACCTCTCTTCGTTGAATGGTTGCAGAGAAGAATTCGGAACATTACGTTGCTAAGCACGTGGGAAATAAGCACGGCAAATTGGTAGAAGATAAAATCGAAAATACTCAGATACATGTGTTCAACAATTACGTATATTGTCTGTCTGCATAATAAATAGACCAACAAGCGACTGTATCTAGACAGTGTTCCCAACGTGACCATAAGGAAAAGAACTCAAGATTAAAAATGCTCTCTGTCAGACTTGTTGCTATATTTGCTACTTTTGCCTCTGTCAGTACGACCATCTTAGAAAAGGCGGATCAGGCAGATCTGGAAGCTGTTCGTATTCGACTTGCAGAGGAGAAGGCTAAACGACTTCTTCTACAGAATGACGTTGAGGTGCGGATGCTACAATTTGAAGAACTGAAAAGAAAATGTGATCAAAGTGACAAGCAGGGTACATAAAGCTTTCAATTGATATATTATTACTGTATCGCTTTATTCGTCGGTCTTTCTTTGCATATGGGGGGAAGTATGTTTTTGTTTATTTTGTTCATTTTGTTATTTCTATAATGTTTGCATTTATACTTTTATCCGAACTTTCAAGTTGAACGTTTTCCGAATTCGGTGTACTCACAAGAATTGATGCTATAAATAATTAAGTAATTTTATATTGCTTTAGAACACAGATGTATAAGTCAATTTTCTTATTTAAAGTACCTTTATATTAACTCGTCATTAGTTCATGAATGAACATTACGATTGAATGAAATAATGATATAAACCACAATAGGGCTACAGTACTATAATTTTAAGATATTCTTCTACAGTCCATTTAACCATGCCAATTAATATTTAGAAATTAGACCATAATCTCTTTGAATGTATGTGAATAGTCAGCAGTTTCCTTCCAATCATATAGACACCCTTTGTCCTTTTCAGCCTTCAACAGGAATGTAACTTTGGAAACTCAGAGCATTGGCTTCACCGCCACATTATCTCCATTCACGACGCACGTATCCGAACAGACTGTGATTTTTGACCGCGTCAGAGTCAACAAGGGTAACTGCTACAATAACTCTACTGGAAGATTCAGCGCTCCTTTCCGTGGACTGTATTCATTCTCTGTAACCGTTTTAAGTCACCAGACGGTTCATTTAATGATTATGAAAGAAAATGAGGAGATTGGAAGGGCATTCTCGGGAAATTCAGGAACTGGGTCAGGATCAGTAACTGTGGTTACTGAGATGAACAAGGATCAGGTGGTCTTTGTTAAGGAATATCCTGGTAAAACAGAAAACATGCACGGGGGAGACTGGTCAACATTCACTGGTCTACTACAAGATCGATATGATTAAACAAACTGCATGATGATCAATATATTGACATAACTTGGAAATCAGTTGTACAAACATCTGTCTTGCAATTGATTGACTTGAATATTGTATACAATACTAATCTTCCTTAACATGTCATTTATACTGTTTTAATAAATTTCTATCATTTTGTTGACTTTCTCTCCATTTTAAGCTCAATAAACCGTAAAATGGCAATAGGTGTACCATTTGCCGGGAATTTTCATTGGGTTATCATGTAAGGTTTGAGTTTTCAACATATAGGTAAACAAGTATAGCCTTACATCACTATCATGAAACCCACTTTTCTTTTTTTCGAGCGCCACCCATGTCTGCAATAGTATACATGTTGTGTCGCTGCAGTGAGCAGCTCAGTTAAAACAAAATAAGAAGGCTAATAACATGTATTGATTAATACCGGCAAGCTGGCCTGAACATGTTTGGAACGTATTTTGACTTTGTTCTCTTGCAGAGAGTCGTACTAACACCGCAGATGGAGTTTATATTGACCAGTTGTATAAGCAATATGGGCAAATTACATAATATTGTTTAACCTTTAAAACTTGTATGATCATGCAAAAGTGATTCATTACAGAATTAGTGACCTGCATGGCTCTGCGAAAAAGAAATTTTTGCAACTGATGATAGAAATGTTTCAAACTTTAAAGTTTTGGTTCTCTTACATATGCTTCTAAATCATAACTTCAAAATGTAATCTTATTCTACTTGTGAGGTAATGATTCTACGCTCAAAAAGTTAGTTGTTAAAATTACGCTAAATTTAGTGACTTTACTGCAGTGCTCTTCAAAATAGTGTGTGTGTGTATGTGTATGTGTGTGTGATTTGGATTTTTAACGTAGCTTTAATAATATTTCAGTTGTATTGCTACGATGTCTGCATTGTGACAGTTTATAGTGATGTCTAGCACTGGGGTATTTTGAAAAGTTTTGTTTCAAAGTCCATTTATATGAACAAACCAGCAGAAATCTCTTAATGATTCTTATATGCATGCGTCCTATTCAGAAATATTTTTAATATTTAAATGTAAAATATTTATGTTTTGTAATCTATATTTATATTAACAAATTAACCCGGTCTACACGGATTAAGCCTACCGCTCTCAAAAACTAATTCTGACATGTAGAAACACTTGCAACTTCATTTGCGTGTGTAAGAGAGAGAATTCAAAACTTTGGTTATACCTTGTACTAATATGGTAGTTGTGCACTGTCTTCTTTGAAACTGGAACCATTGATCTTGCGACGGGTCTAATCTTGGTGAAATAGGTATATCTATATATATATATATATATATATATATATATATATATATATATATATATATATATATATATATATATATATATATATATATAAAATAACATGGCTTTTAAAGTCTTGGTGGTACAAAGCAATTTAATATACCAATACTGTTTGCATATCTAATTGTGACCCGACCATGGCGCATTAATATGCATATATAAATATTGTTTCAGCAGTAGGCTATCGCTTCCGTACTCCATAGATCAGTGATGAAGTTCCACTGATTAATCATTAACGACATAAAGAAAATAACGATAACAAATATTAATAATCCCCGCTTTCTACTTGAGTTAGACATGCATGCCACCTCTCTTACAAACCACTTTATTGCTGTGAGTGAGATCAGCTTCCTGAGAACACGACTTTGATTTGGGTAGCAGCCTTTTTCCTCTATTTTCTCTTGGAGGTACTCCATCATCTCCATCAAATTGATGGCATCCCTCAGCTTCCCTACTTTAACAATGTTGGACGGTTTTTCATTCTTCTTTCTTCTCTACGCTAATAAGATCAGCGACGTACGACTGGTAAACGCGCCGCCTTAGATTTAATAAGCACGGACGTTAAGCAAAACATCCCTCTCGCACAATACAATACCCATACACAGAATACCAAAAGAAACATAAACTGTGTGAACCTAAAAAAAAATTCTTTTCATTTTCCAGCTGAAATACCTATTATCGTTGAGGATGATAAATTTATAGCACAAGGGTAGGAAGTATTTATGCATACACTGTATACCCACACAAACACACCATACTCAACAAACACATTTTATAAGAGAACGGTTAATAAGTTTTTGGTGGTGGAAAGATAAAGACATTCACAAACACAAACACATTTTTAGCAGTCATTGAGTATCACCTCCCTTTCTGAGAGATTTGGTTGGCCCTGAAAAGGGCTTTTTTTTCGTACACCTAATGTCCACACCTCCCGGGCCCAGCTCCACAGGCGGCATATTTTGCACTCCATCTATCTCCGCCCCAAGGATTGATGAGACAGGTAGGGATGAGGGAGGATGATTTGCCTTACTTTGCCAATACTCTGTTTGAGGGGCTATGAATGACTGTCCCTGTAGCTGTTTTTTGTTGTTGCGGCTGTTGCTGAAGCTCCCTGTCCAGTATCTGGAACCCTACTTCTCCGCTTGGACAGTTTGGAGTCCTCGCTATTGGCTTGACAGCACAGCATGGACACGAATGTGGCACGTTTTTTCTCCCACTTATTGTCCTCTATCACCTCTTCCTCCAGTGCTGAGAGGACCAGTTGATTAGTCAATTGCACATTAATCATTATCCTCTGGAACGATTGCTTATCTGGATCGAGCTACTTGACTTGATCCAGACGGCGACGAACATAATCTAGGTGTAGAAAAGTTTCGCTAAGCTTTGCGGCCCTTTTCCTGCTTAGAGTAGCCGTTGATGAATCAACGATGGGTGGCCAGACTACTGACCGATCCTGCATTATCCTCTCTTGTGGCCATTAGGCCTTGCGCGAGTCGTTAATTTCAGCACTGCTGTATTCTTAAATTTATCGTACTGGAGAGATAAAGAGCTACACTCTGATATTAGAGAACTGAATGTTGTCAGTACCGACAAAACATCCCAATTCCCAATACTTAGCTAAACGAGAAGGGTGTCCCCTTCTTGTCCATCTTTTTAAGAAAGTTATGTCTTGGGACGACGATGAGTCTAGAACTGGTCTCCACTGATTGTCGCCATGTCGTAACAATTTCACTTGACGATAATGTGGTTTGAACGGACTAAATGGTGACAGTTCTTGTTAGAATATATTCAGTAAACTTTGCAACACACCTGTTCTGTCTTCGACTTTGTCTTGGTTAAGGCCACTTTTTAACTTCAGCAGCAATGGCTGAAGGAAATATTGCCCCGGATGTCGTTGAAGAAGTTCCTTTATAAATGGGTTTCCATTTTTTCATCAAATTGGGAAACATTGTGTTAAATCAGACTTGCCAGGCATCATCGTGAACGGCGAAGTAAAAGTGGCAGGAGGAGGCACTGTCACCGTGTGGAGTGGTTTTCTGGAGTCAAACTGTGAATGTTATCTTCTAAAGTATCCGACATAATAATCATAATATTTTGGACCAAATAAAGGAATCTAGTAACAGCACAGACACCATCTGGCATATTCCATATAATGGCACACCACATCTTAAAAACTACTTTATCTCATTTTCTCAAGTAGACAAATCTAGCTCTGGCTAAAGATTTGGGAAAAGGTTCTTCCAGATATTTAGGCCATTTCCCTTTGAACGTCTGGAATCGACTTTCAAGGTCGCAGAAGACAGGCAAAGCCACAGAAAAGTATATTCTTCTTTGATTTGACATCTTGATGAGCTAGTAGCATCCAAACTGCCTTGCGAGTGCATGGATGAGATCTGTAGGCAAAGACACTAATGGCGTCACTTTTATCAGTTAAGCAGAAAGGTCGTGCAACATCGCATGCGTTAGTAGTGCGGTAAGGCACGCGAACGGCATTACTTTCGATGGCAGCAAAGGACCGGCAAGGCCGTGCTGCATCGCTGATATCGCATGCTACGTCAATACTCGGGTCACAAGGCACAGCATCGCACACGAGTCCATTATCGAACTTAAAGTCTAATATGAGTCCCACACTCGGATGCTGTTCGTCAGAATCGTTGCAAATGTACTGAGCTCAAAATTTAACTTGGAGTTCAGAGGGAGTCTCACTCTGTTGCTGTGTCGAGATTGTCATTATCGGTGTCAAAATGCTGGTCTGAAAATTGAACTTGGAGTTAATAGTGGATCCTTAACTCGGTTGCTGTAATGAATTATTCGTTATCTTTCTCGCTCAACATTTGTATTCGCGATGAATTGTTGGTCTTTGAACTATTCCTCTTTTTAATTCTGAAGCTCAACGGTAAAGTGTTTTAGGTGGGAGTCGCACTCGTTTCTGGGTTACACATTTTGATAAACTCTTTCCAAAGGGCTACTTACGATTTGGTGTGTGTGCATGTTTGGATTTTTGACGTAGCTTTAACAATTTTAGTCGTATAGCTACAATGCATACAGGGTGGCACTTGATAGTGATACAGAGCACTGGACTTCATGCCGCACACATGTAGCAAGATGTCCCACCCAGTCACAGTATCCTAGCACTAGGCCAACCAGTCCTAACACTAACATCGTAATGCTGAGCGCCAAGAGAGTCAGCAGCTAGTACCATTTTTATAAGCTTTTGATATGACTCGGCCGGGGTTCGAACCCGCTACCTCCTGCATCCGAGGCGGACGCTCTAACCACTTCGGCCACCGGAGCGGTTACTAACGATTTGGTGGTTTCTGTAAAGCTTCTTTCAAGACATCATAGTTCACTACTTGGCTCGATCGATATTTGAGTGTCAATCCTTTGTTTTTGCATTTGGTTTGAATTTCTCCCTGTCGGTCTCGATATTGCTATTCGTAATTTGTAGGACCGCTACTACCAAAACTGTTGATAGTGTCCTCTGGGTGCTCGTCTGTCTTCGCACCTAAACAATCCCCTTCGATTTTTGGGTCATGGCAGTGAATACAAGGGATATACATAAGCTGTCGGTGTCAAAATAACGGATTGAATCCCTTGAAAGTTCCCAGACAAATCAGTTTTATACTGGCATTGGCTGTCACTTGTGCTACAATTATGAAATTTCCTAACTCGTCGGGAAGTGCAGACTCTGTCGCTTCTTCGTAATTCACCAAGATGAGATATTCAAAGACGACTTACACGTGTTTAATGAATTTTCCTTTGTTATCCACCAGTTGAAAGTAGCTGCTTGGATCTGCCAAGTATTTCGTCTCCTCAGTAATATCGGAATTTGCGCTAATTTTCTCCATAAACAATTAAACATGACTTTGGTAGATGATCATCTTTGTTCTTTTCCGCTTTTGTAATATCATTATCAGCAATTTTTCTAGTCATTTTTCCTGTACTATTACAAGTACCAGTTGTTTTTTTCTTGCTAGTCATATTTGCTGATAACTAACTTTTTTGTAGTAAATTTAACTTTTTATGCTCTTTTCAATGAAGTATAAACTTTCAGAAAACACGCCGTATTTCTATAGTTATATTAATGCAAGTGGCATGCATCTTAGTGTTTGCAATGCTATTTTCTAGTAAAAAATGAGAGAAAATTAATATTTCATATGTCTTGATGTTGGATAGGGAAATCCAAACCTCAGGATCAGAATTTATGGGCAGGAACTCAGCAAAGCCTCATTTACCCACAAATTCTGACCCTTAAGTAGGAATTCCTTATTGTACACCAGAATGTATAATGGACTCTGTTAGTCTCATCTTTCATACGTAGACAAAACAGGAATCTCACCACAGGGTGGAATCTTCACTGTACTGATGCATTGAAAGACAATGAAATATTGTGAATGAAAGGACAGAGCTAAATATATCAACACGTGAAGAAAAAAAAACGTTGCTAAGTGTAAATAAATGATAAATGCTGTAATGACATTAATGCTGTAATGACATGAACATACAATAAGGGCATCTATATAAATATACAAATTTAAATTTAATTTGCCAACCTCGAGATCTGCCGTTGCATAATACAGCATGTAAAAGAATTCTCAATATAAAGCAATCAAGAGATTTTTTAAATAATTAAAAATGTGGATATAATTGTGAATATTGTGTTTCAATCTTTCTTTCTTGAAACTGATGTGAGATACATACATTTCCCATAATTACTTAACACCATGTGGGCAATGAAATACCAATAGTCAGTTAAGAAGCAGGACAAGCCATCTTTAGTTACAGACATTGTTGGGTTCAAGGCAGGAAGAATATATCTTAAATGGCCTGGACGGTAACTCTTTTGAATTGCAATAAGTTGTCTAGTACACAATTTCTGCCAAAATTGTCCTGTTGGAAAAGGGCCTGTATTTGCACAGCTAGTGTCATTTTGCTTCAGAAATAACCTTCGATTATGGCAAAAGCATGACGCCCTTCAGATAAGGCAAATGCATGATGCCCTTCAGACATGGCAAATGCATGACAATATGGTTCAGTTAATATAGTCATACAAGAAACCTTCAACCAAAATGTCCACAACAAACGTGAGACACATATTTAGGAGAAATGTGCATAACTATTAGCAAATCGAATGATTCAAACTATGAGCCGTGCTCTCTAGGGTCCATAAAAATGTTATAGAAAGGCATATTAAGGCCAAGCGTTATCCCGTCTCCCTCTGAGATATCCCATTTTACAAGTCACTCCAGACACTTAATTAAAAAGAAAATGCAACTGAAGAAGGCTGGATTTTGGAAGAAAAGCATGAGCCTCAGAGCCAATAAGTCAACACGATGAAGAAACCTGATTTCTGTTGGCGAAATGGGCTGTCATACCCCAGCTGCAGTGCAAATCGTCCCCGTTTAACTTCTCAGAGAAAAAGTCTGGATTTATAATACAAGTCATACAGGTCATGTAAATAGCTGGGATCCCTCCAACAAAGAGCGTTCAAGTGACAAGACATACACATATGTCGTCTTTAGCTGGTAATAACAATGGCAATAAACGTACCTTTCTGCATCTCGAATGTCCTCAAAATGTACTTTCTTAGTTATTTCTGCTAGTAGTAAGGAGAAAGGCTGGTTCTATCTCAAAGACATCTCACCACTCTCAGAACAAATACAAATTACTCTCTCGAGAACCTAAAATCTTTCCCAAAAACCCCTTTTCACAAAACCGAAAAGCTGGTTCTAGCTCAAATATATTTTGAGATTAAATGAGCCCATCCACAGACTACTACAGTAATGCAGTCTGGAAAATCAATACTCTACAGTGTTTTGCTTGTAACAGATGTTGCCTCATGTACGCAGCCTGAAAATCAATAATCATTATCAGCCAAGCCAGGTATACATGTTCTAGAACATTCCAGAAAACGCCCACGCAAAATGACTCATAATCATGGAATTTCTAGAATGTCATAATCATGGAATTTCAAGTAAAACGCCCACGCAGATCTATTAGTATATAAGGCAGGTAAAATTTCCTTCTGAGGCACTTTCAAGAGGACGTCTTCACCGAGCGGAATCAAGTAAGTGGCATTTTTCATATATTATTTATACCTCATCACCAATTATCAATGTTTCTACTGTTGATATATATATCACCACGATAGTAGAGACTAAACTTTACTTTACCGCTCACACAGCGACGAGACTCAAATAAATCTTTTATTTGCGATTTGTTAAGAGGATATTTTTTGTCGATAAAATATACTTTTGATCGATCAAGATCGATTGTAAGTTTAGTATATTTTTGTTGGCTGATCGGATTGTGAAGGTTTTTAAATTCCGCTAACAACTTCTGGCTCAACTGTTCAAGGTAATTGAAATATTCGCTGTCATCAGATCTGGTAAGAGAAAGTTTTAGCTTGTCTCGAACTGCGGTAAAACATATACCTGATGTTTCATTATTAATTTCAACTGTCAACTGTTTGCCGTCCATCATTAGATATTTGATCTTGCTATTGTAACTATTTGTGACTGTCAAATTTTCAAACATTATTTCTAAAGTTTAGATAAAATTTCATACATTAGTCATCGAATATAATATCGAGTATAGATCTATCATCAAAACAATAACCAAGTGCAAATGTATCTACTCCATTTTCGCAATAACGTTTGTCATCAAAATTACTCAAACCGCGTTTGATAATGACATCTGTTTCAAGTTTATGATGATTTGTTCGAATAGCCATTGCTCTTATAAAACTAACACCGCCATCAAGCGCGTACTTGTAATCATCAAATTTCATAAACTTTTTAACAAAATCGCGAGGCAGACCTTTTGCTTTTTTCGTTATTTTATTATTATCTAGCAATACCGCGTACATTTTACTGCGCAATCCGATAAAGTATTTGATGATGCTCGAGTTCATTTCATCTTTGAACTTACCAATAACCTTTTTATTTGTGTCGTCATGAAATTTACTGTCACGAGGGTAATCAGAAAGATCAAACAGATGCCGATTATCAAATATATCCTGATAGACGTCTTAACATTCGATTTCATACACGAGCGAGTCGGTATCAGTAAACAATAGTCTACTGGACGGCCACTGATTTTTAACAAAATTATAATGAAAATCGTACATGAGCCACTTCGATAAATCTAACACGGAAGCTCCAACGTAAATTGGCTTATTTAGTTTTAGATTTGTTTTTCTTCTTTGTATTGCGACAAGATTTTCATTAAAAATTTTCATGCTAACAAAATCATCGTCTGACACAAGTTTGTTTCTGCGATTGATATCATTAACTAGCTCGATATTTACGCGTTTCCTAATATTTTCCATCGCCTTACCAAAAACGGAATTGTTCATGAGCTTAAAGAAGTTTTTCTCAAAATCAGTTTTTGCTGCAGCTCTTCTCGAAGTGTTTGAGTTAATATAACCTTTCATCCAAGGTGACTGATTAAACTTTAAAACTCTATGAACTTTCCTCAACACAAGACCAGCATCTACTGCTTGTTTTAAAACTTTGTAATGTAAAACATAATTTTTCTTATCGAGTAAATTTGGCACTAGTTTTTTTACCATAGAATTTTGTCTTGGTGATGCTAACGCTTGTTGTTCTTGAGATAACGTACTATAATCTATTATCATCGATTCCGCACAGAAGGGATAATCGTTGTGTAAATTGTGTAGCGAAGTTGGATAATCGAGATCAACTTCAACGAAGTACGAAACATCGTCGGGTATCTTTTTTTCTGTCTCTGATAGAAATTGCTCGGCCGTGATCCAACGAAATCCACCAAAAGGCATTGGTTCTGCCATAGAATAACCGTACAAATTATTACAATCTAGATAAATTATATACTTCGAAGGAAGATTAGGATTGTACTCTTTTAAGTATTTGTTGTTTGCTTCCGCATACTTTTTTGTTATCACGCTAATACCGCCTCGGATACCTTTTTCGATAAAATTGAACATATCAACGTCAGTCAGTAATTCTAACCTTACTTTACTAAACTTTAACAATGCGTCCCACGACAGCCCGGGAGCAGAATAATACCAACAAGGATCTAATCCGTAATTGTTATAACTCACTTCTCGAAAACTTTCAAATACGTCCGCCAGCAATAACACGTCAGTTTTTAGGTACAAATCATGATAATCGCCAAACGTCTTACAATTAAATCCTTTCCAGATATCCTGTGCGTACTTATACTCGTCATCGGTTATATTTTCATTTTTAAGTTGTGAGTAAAATTTGTCCTTGTCAGGAAGCGAAGTTTCATCAAATTTACTCCAATCATCGAGATACTCGTACGGAAGTACTCCTTTTTTGGTCAGTAGATTAAATTTATCACCAAAACAATCTTGTAAGTTATCAAACTCGCTACAACCTTTTACCAGCTCATCCAATGATGCTGCCATAAACTGCAGGCTGTCAATAAAACGCAACTTACCTAGCGTAACTGACATATACTTTTCAAAATTATTTGGAATGCATTTGATTACGTTATCGAGTTTTAAGCGAGATTTTACGTCAGGATCACCAAAAGCTTCTACGATAATCTGGCTATCATATCCTCGAAAGTTGTGAAGAATAACTGGAATAAAATCTGGAGCATGAAATTTTAAATTACATTGATCATGAGCCGCTCCACGGTACTGTCCTGTTAGATGGCAATGGTCACGTACTTTCTTGTTATCGTCAAAAGCTTTTTCACAAATATAACAACATTCTGCTTGCTCGTGATCAGATTCTTCCTGAGATGTCAGTTTTATCATTGGAGTTATTCTTTTTAATCGATTAAATATATTATCAACTTCGTTAATTAACTGCTTGAGAAGCCAGACAGCTGGATTTTTACCACGATATAATTTAATTGGTTTAGATAATCTCGAATCAACACAACAAACTATCTTATACGCTACTCCGCACGGAACATGATTTTGAGTTTTTCTTGTACTCGATTGGTTAGGATTATTTTCTACGCCAAGTACAGGCTGGAGTAAACATTCGAAATCAGCGTATATAACGAAAGGAATTTTTAGTTTGTGATGGTGATTGACAAACTGTAACACGCTATCTTTTTTAGACGGCATCGTTATTCGTTGTACGTCACTACAGTACTGCAAATGCTTTTGTAATGTTTCATTGTCATTACAACCGTGCAAGCAGCGATAACAAAAGAACGTTTTTTTATTTCGTTTATTACACTGTCTGCCAACTAGTCCATTAAAGTTTTTGATCCAAACGTAATGATTTTATAAAACAGCAAGTTTATAGTCGATTGTGAAGCTTTTTCTGAAATGTATCTCGGATAGACGTTTTCTTTTTCATCTAGTCCGAAAACATTTATTGAAACAATATTTTGCTTTTCAAACTTTGGTATTTGATTTTCTGCAACTGGAAAGTCGATGCCATTAAAATTTAATTTTGATACGTGACTAATATACTTGTCAACACGATCAGCATTTTTTTCTGCTGGAAATAGTGCAGAAAGAATAGCCCATTGGAAACATCTTTATCGACGTTCTTTACGTTTATACAGCATATTTTTTATTTTTAGTGGCAAATCAATATACGAACTACCGCGTAATACGTTATATTTTATTGTGTGAAATAAAATTTCCTCGATCATTTCAAACTTCCAACCCGAACCCAACGTCTTGATTTTGCAGTAATGTGTAAGTCGGTCTAGCAATTTCCTTGTTCAGTCGAAATTTACCACACAAGTTGTTTATCAAACCGATAACTGTTGTCGAATCCCGTAAAGGCAGTTGCTATTTTTTCAGGTCCTCCCATAAGACTCTTCTTGGCAATATCTCGCAATTTTAACATTGTTATATATAGTATTTTTTACATTTAATTACAAATTACGTAAAAAACAATTAGAGATATAAAAAATCCTTATAATATAATGACACAAAATCTGAGATATATCGGATTGACAGCGGAGGAGCAAGAGTATTATTACGTTCATCCGAAGTATAACCTATACGCTGGAAATGCATTAGGTTCGGTTATTAACATAAAATCTTAAAAATCTATAGGAAAACCAACTTTAAAAAATTAGGATCTTTTGACATCTGTCGGACAAACATTATACAATAATATCCACAAGCAGAAGTTCCAACAGGTTGAAGTTGATTGGACGAATAATATATTATTTTATATTTTTTGTTTATATATTTTTTTATTGCATCGCTCGGAGGAAGTCCAAACGAGTCAAAATAATTGTTATTATAAACTGCTACCCAATGCGTGCCGGACCCGTCATTGAAATCTTGTATATTTATCACACATGAACCCAGCGACGATGTCGCTTGCGCTGGTACAGTGCTAAGTTCATCTTTAGAATAAACTCCGTGAAATCTGGGAACTGATTTTAACTTATCAAGTAAATCAAAGTTACTTAGCGGGGTGGCCGTGTTCCCGGCAATGTTAGTCCTCGTCCTCCTATTCCTAGCAGATTTGGCAGTAGACTTCCCGCTAGTCCCGCTAAAAGTGGAGCGAAAGGAATAATTCCTCCTTGTTTTGTTTGATTGCGTTTCGTTGTTTTCTTTTTTTTCGGCGATTTTGTTGTTTTCGTTTTTTTCGACGATTTTGTTTTTCGTTGTGGCATTATATTTATCGGTCACATAAAATTAAACTTTAGACTATTTTTTTTATACCACTACCCTCAACTGCTTTTTTCGTTGCGCCTGATATTGCGCCAGACGCTGCTGCTAGTCCTAATGTACCTAACACCGGCAAAATTTTAGGTAATAACGTGCTGGCCATCACTGATAATGCCGGACCAAAGAAACCACCTTGTTTTGACATCGCTGTTATTTGTGCGGCACTTAAATTTAAAACAAAAGGTTTTTTACGATCGTACCTGTTTACTTGATTTTTTGTCAGCATTAATTTTGTTAAAATACCCTTGGAAATGTTAGGGTTGATTTTTAATGATACCTGTCTCTGCTTTGCAACAGCAGCTACTAATTTTTTAACTTGACCATCAGTCAAATATATTTCTTTTATAATATATTTTGTCATCTTATATAACGATTGCAGATTAAACTTGGACTGTCATTTTACCTCCAACGGAATCTATCATAACAAATCTGTCGCTGATCACCAAAGCGTACACGTACAACTGCGCTGCTGGAACTGCTCCGAGTGTCCATGTAATTTCAATATCAGCTGTGCTATCTACAGCTCGCTCGCTATGTTTACTAACATCAAAATGAAATATCGGATAAAGTGTACGAAATTCCTCTACTGATATTTGAGATCCATCTTCAGCATCTTGATATTTTTGCATTGCGTCGAGCAGGTACATGTACGGTCGAGTAATATTTTTATTAGCGTCATCTGCAAAATTACATTCTATCGCCCGATCCGGATATTGCTTCGAATTTATCCTAGCATATATTCGTCTAACATCAGCGTTATCAAATATTGCATTATTTTGTTGTTGGTTACCACGTCGCGCTTGCTGTTGAAATACGACAAACAATTGTCTCGGCAGTTGTTCGCTTGATGTTGTTGTAACTCGCCATGTGTAGTAGGTAGTATTTGGAACTGCTGTTTGATATATTTTATGCTGCTTAAAATAAATTTTGTTTGTATGTTTATCGAGTATACTATTTAGTTCTGACATTTTAGTGATTGATGGTGTTATTCGTGGCATCCACAAAGCAAGTTTGTTTATGATAAACTGTACATCAGCTCCGCCTGACCTAAACAGACAGTCGTTTTGTTCTGCCCGATCTAAAATAAGTGTATGTTTAACTCCACGAAATACTTTGTCGTAATCGCGACAAAAGCCGAAAATCATACTTAACGGAAGCATCATTGTAATTTGACATGATCCTGCTGTAAGTGCCTTTCTCTAAGCATAACCTTCATTATAACGCGGATTTTTTACGTTAATTGCTTTATTAACTAAATCTAACATTGCAAAACCGTTCGCATCTGCAGCTGGTGGTGTTATACCAAAATTATTACAAGCAGCAGTAAGCGAGATTCGTGTAGCATCTTGATTAGCGGCTGCATCTGGTGCTGCAATACCAAAATTATTAGCATTAGCGATAAGAAAATTTCTTACAATTGGAAAATCTGCAGCGGCATCAGCTCCGTGTACCAAAACACCTTTGGAGAGAAGTTCATTTGGTACGGCTAAACCACCACTTCCAGTATCTTTAAACCACATCATATTCGTTGCAGTTGATCTGGAGTAATCGTCGGAAAACGAAATGATATTTAAAATTGTACTTGCAACTTGTAAGTGACTTGAAATATCTTCTACAGTTTGATTAGCTAGTTGATATCGAGCACTTTTGAATAAACACCAACCATTATTCACGAGAGCTACTTCTAAGTTACCTGCAATTGCAACAGGCGGATTATCCACTGTCATAATCTGACCGCGAACTTCTAACATTGCCTTATGGGGCAGTAGAAATACATCTTCGTCTCGAGTATTAAATGTTCTAATACCAGTTTTATTTGGTTCATTAGAATTTTCGTCGAGATACTCAACATACTCAAATTCTGTTACAGTGTTATCGGTGTCATAAGTTTCTGCTAAATCGAGATAATTTTTTACAGACATTTTTTATTTATTAGCTTATACAAAATTTTATTGCGGCGTCGTTACTTTAGATATTAATTTTGTATAATCTGCTCGCCCTTTGGTGATAAAAGTTTTTTTGTTGTTGTTATCATTGCGCGCTAGGTTTCTTTTGTTGGTGCGATCTCTGAAATAACTTGTTTGATTGTAGGTACACTGATCTGCGGTTCGCCTTTTATTTTATCAGCTATTTTTTGTCCCACCGCAGTCCAGCGGCAGATGCGACTCCAGTTGCAAAAGCTTTACCTGCGTCAAGTGCAATTGGTGCAACTTTACGCGCGATTCCCGGAACATTTTCAATAACTTTAGTAAATATATTTCCAAAAAATCCTCCTACTATTTTTCTTCGATAAATTTTTTTTTCTCTGTTTCATTATATCTGAGGTTGTATAATTTTTATTGTCGATAGCGAAGCTATTGCGCACGTAAGTGTAAATAATAAGTAACAATCTCGTTGTTCAGATCCAACTGTCGTCCGGATTGATCTGTTAATTGCATTGTTATACTTGTTATTTGATTTTCAACATTTAACGGATAATATATAATATGACGCGGAGTAATTTGCATGAGAGAACCTGGTGGAACATCTGGCGAGAAACTATAAATCGTTTGTCCTTTACTGCCCTGGGCTGAGTAAGATCCAGAAGCAATAGAGCAATTTACTAATATTGTATTTACGTCAGTTATATTTACCGGCAGTTCACCGTCAAATGTAATAGGTTCATTAGGATCTAAATAATACTCTCTATGTTCAAATCCTATCAGTGGTGCGATACTTCTTGGTGATATAAAACTAACTGACATATTTTTTATTGTCATTCTAGCTCGTAACGTGTTATAATTCGCTGCTAACTCGAAATTATCAGGTTTCATCTTCTTTTTTTGCATAAGCTCTTTTATCACTCTGTTTAGATCAGTAATATTATAAGCTCCTTGTGGAATTTTAAATGTTTTCCATTGCGTGTCTCTTATTGAAATAATTGCAATCTCATCATTGACACCAGTTTTTACGTTAGCCATAGCATTCCAGCAAGTACAAGAAATTAATCCAATTTCATACTGTTTCTCAGTATCAAGTTGTATTGGCGGAATATAATTTACTGAAAAATTTGCGCTATCTTTTGCGGTTGTACTAGAGTCTAGCAATAATGTTGTTGACATTGTTATTTATTATATTTTTACAAAATTGATATTTACAACATTAACATTTACAAAATTAAGTCGCGGTGTAAAGTTTCATACTCGTCAGATGTTAATAAATTTTCCGATCTTAGATGATCAAGTATATCAATAATTTCATTGTCAATTTCAACACTAATATTACCAGCTTCTTTTGATGATATTAATAGCATTAATCTGCCTATCATTTCTGCAGTTGATGTAAATATTTTTACACCTTCTCCAATCTTACTCATGCGAAGATTCTCATTATGTTCAAACGCGTCGTAAAATTTCATATTTTTATATTCTCCAGATCTAAATTTCTCCGCTACGAGTTTTAAATTATAGGCAATAATAGCATCTCTATAACGTTTAAAAAGTTCTTCAAGATCTTCAGGATCTTCTGTTTTAGCTTTACTAATTCTATTATAAGCTTCTGATCCGTCTCTATAAATATTATCTATTTTTTCAATAAGATCATCATATTCGTCTTGTGATAATTCAGTAATATTATTAATATCTTCAATATCATATTTTTTTACAAAAGATTCAAAATCGGATTTTGTTATTTCATCTTCTGCTATTTTTATATTTTTTTTCAATTTGATTCCTTCTTTCAGTTTCCACTGGAGCTTCATATATTATATATGCTGTTTTTTTTTTCTGGTCTTCTATCCAATAATTTTGCTTCTTTATCTAAACTACTATTACGATGTCTATTATATTGTCCTTTTTTTATATTATTAATAGCTTCAATATAAAGATCAGCGATAACTCCATGTCGATATAATTTAATGTGATTATAGTAATTTCTATTTTCTAAAACTATTTTGCTGTGATGTTTATCACTCTCTTCTTTTATTTCTTTTAATTTTGCAATTTTTTCGTCGGCTTTAAATTTTTCTTTGTTAACATTATGTATTCTCACATACTTAAAGCCATATTTTTTATTAAAATCTTCATACTCGTTATCTCTTATTTTGCTATTTATATTTTCTAGTTCATATTCAAATCTTCTTTTTTCTTCTATTTCTTCCTCTCTCTTTCTCTTTTTTTACGTTCTTCTTGTTCTTCTAACCTTCTTTCAATCGGTCCAACTAATAGTCTTTCTGATAATCTTTGTTCAAGTAAAAATGGATCATTTAATATCAGTTTTAGTTCAGCTCGTCTAGCAGCAGGATCAGCAATATGTTTTACAAGTTCTCTAGCTAACTTTAACTTTTCTTCATCAGATCTTCTAATAATTTTTGCAGCAGCTGCTTCTTGTTGTTCCTTAACAAGCCCGACTAAACCTTTTTCCTGCAGTTTCTTAAGTTCTTCCTCTGATAGTGGTTTAGTTTCAGGTTGTTTTCCAAGAAGTGCTTCGGTAACTGGTTTAAAAATCGTAGCTGTTGTTTCTGCGGCAGTTATTTGCCCACGTCGTGCCTGTTGTACTCTTTGTTTAAATGCCGCTTGAGATTGAGCAAGTTTTTTTTAGATCTTCTATATGTTTTCTATATTTTGCTCGTTTGTCCATAATTATTATATATAAATTTTATAAAATTGAAACGCCTTACTGTAAGTAAATGTTAATACAACAGCGAAACATTTTAGTTGGATCATGTGTAAGTTTATCAAATAAGAAGAAGTTATATTTATCTTTTGCAGCTTTATGATAAAGTTCGATAAATTTATCTTTTGTTACGTCACCGCATTGTTCGTTCGCAATATTTCTGATGTCAACATTGTCCAGTCCCGGAAATAATATAAAACAACCGGTATTTCGCCGAATAAATCTGTCAACATTACAAAAACCTTGAGCTAAATAAATAGAATTACACTTTTTATTTCGCGATAGTGAAAAATATGATCTTATTTTATTCATCTCCGTATTATTTAGCGGAATATCGTCAAAAACTACTATCTTATGTTCAGATGCATCAAGTTGATTAACTGGAATAAGATCTTCTGGCTGTCTGATTATAAAAAAATCTTCACCAGCCTCAAGATCATCACGAAGTTTGTCATTATATTTGCTTAGTAGCTCATACTTATCTTGCTGTGGATTAATTGTATAAATATAAACTCGATCGTAGTTAAAATTATCGCCAAGAAGCAAGTTCATAAGCAAATTTGTTTTTCCCGATCCAGTTCGCCCAACAATAAGATAATGACAATCTGGAAGTTCATTGTTATGTTTATGTTTTACCAGCCGCTCGGTATCAAAGTTTAATATCGACGATTTTGCCATCGTTGTTATATAATTTTATGTAATATTAAACTAACCAATGTTGACAATTTTATGTAGGATAATAAATAATGAGCTACTATACAAAATTTGGAACATTAACAGGAGATTTATTGACTGAAGGTTATCAAGGTGACTTATCTAAGTACGCAGCTCTTGATCAGCTAAGAAATGAGATTGATAATTTATTAAATCTCACAAGTGTGGATCAAAATGAAGTTGTTATTTTCCAGGATAAACAAGGACGATTAAAGACGAGTAATGTGCAACTGTCAAATGTACTTGTACGAATTCCCACCGCGGTTGTTAATAATATTGTTACTTTTACTAATCAAGGTAAGATACAAGATTCCGGTAACTCGATTAACGATTATGTCAAAAAAGATGGTGATTCATTCACGGGTGACATTATTATGAATCAAAATAAAATTACAGACCTTGGAAACCCAGCCTCAGATACAGACGCCGCAACAAAAAAATATGTCGATGATCAAGAATCTAAGTACGTATTGGCCAACGGTGGCATAATGCGTGCATTTCTCAACATGAACAATAACGGCATTAATAATCTTAGAACACCGGAATATGATTTTGATGCTGCAACAAAAAAGTATGTTGATGACAAGGAAATTCCTATTTCAACTTCGTTAAAAACAATCGGTGATGAAATGACTACACTTAGTGCTACTTTTTCTAGACACGTAGAAACGTTCTTAAATTTTCGTAGAAACATAAACAAACCCTTTAAAGAATTTTTTGGGGAACAACCAACCGTTGACATAAAACTAGCCGACGTTAACATGAAACTCAACGACATTGTCAGTGGAATACCTAATATTGTTCAAAAAACTAATCTGATTAAAATTCCACACAGACAAATTAAAAATATCGTGTACACAGTAGCATCAGGATTAGCAACATGGTCACAGCAAAATAACACTATCAAACATACCGCAGAAGTTACTGGTGTGTATAGACTGTCTATCTTTAGCTCTGCAAAGTTTAAAATTTATACTACAACATTTCCATGGCTTCATTCAACCGATGCTTTCTCTGGAGTTGTATCTATAGTGTTAAATAAGGATGCTGAAGAAATATTTTTACTGGAAGCAGATGATCAAACAATAACCGCAATGTCTTACTGGTGGTGTTTGGAATTTGTAGCTGAAACACCACAAATAATTACTTAATCAAACCAGGAACCAGCATTGTTGTAAACTAATATTATATAATGAAAAAATATATATTTGATTTCAATCACATTTCAAAAGAAATTGCAAAACAAGATGTGGACGCTCTAATGCAATATTACAAATTTTATCACAAAAAACTTTGGTGCGTGAAAAAATGTTACAAATACTATACCAAAATACTTCGAGTAATATCATATTTACCGCTGCTATTGACCGGATCTGGTATAATTTCGAGTGGTGCATCATTAAACCCGTTTTTGTTAATAATATCAGATATTGGTGTTTCTCTTACAACTGCGTGTAAAAAGATAGAACCTCGACTTGTGACCCAAAAAAATGCCTGCAAAACAGCTAGTATAACTTACAAAAAATTACTTGATCAGATACGATCTTACTTGCGGGGTATAAAATATGATATGGACGATTTAATACGTGAGTTTCGTACTATTGACAGTATGTTAACAGATATTCTACCAATGAGAGTTAGTAGGTATGAAAAAGATTATCAAAAAAAGTATGATAATGATAGGGTATGAAATATTATCTAAAAAATAATATATGAAAAATGCCACTTACTTGATTCCGCTCGGTGAAGACGTCCTCTTGAAAGTGCCTCAGAAGGAAATTTTACCTGCCTTATATACTAATAGATCTGCGTGGGCGTTTTACTTGAAATTCCATGATTATGACATTCTAGAAATTCCATGATTATGAGTCATTTTGCGTGGGCGTTTTCTGGAATGTTCTAGAACATGTATACCTGGCTTGGCTGATAATGATTATTGATTTTCAGGCTGCGTACATGAGGCAACATCTGTTACAAGCAAAACACTGTAGAGTATTGATTTTCCAGACTGCATTACTGTAGTAGTCTGGGGATGGGCTCATTTAATCTCAAAATATATTTGAGCTAGAACCAGCTTTTCGGTTTTGTGAAAAGGGGTTTTTGGGAAAGATTTTAGGTTCTCGAGAGAGTAATTTGTATTTGTTCTGAGAGTGGTGAGATGTCTTTGAGATAGAACCAGCCTTTCTCCTTACTACTCTGCTATCATAATTACATGAGAAAAAATTGCTACACAGTGTGAAATTGTACTGCAATTTAGAATAAATTTCCAACACAAATCACATTCCACAAGAAGCTTTATTGCACTCCAAAACAAAATGAATTTGATATTCACAAACAAACAGTATTTAATCCTGCGTCTTCTTGAGAGTTTCAACTAAATGAATTTCATTGTGTCCGCTTTATGATTCCAAACTGTCAAGGACAGAACAGAAACACATGTGCTTTCATCAAGGCCAGTCCCTCCAGCTATATGTCAGCTAGTAACTCCAGTTCATCACAACTAAAATGCAGAATTAAGTTGGATCAACAGAAAAAAAATCTGTCCATTCCAGATAAACTGTTAAAGTTGTTTCAAGGCAGTCATTAACAGCATGACTCTAAATTTCAATTTTAAGTAGATCGAAAAGGGGATTCGTTTGAAAGGAATGACTGAGCATGCAATACGCTACCAAGTTCAAAGGTCACTGGGCAGTGCTGTGTGTA
The DNA here is from genome assembly GCA_016617855.1 of Megalonaias nervosa. NCBI lineage: Eukaryota > Metazoa > Mollusca > Bivalvia > Unionida > Unionidae > Megalonaias > Megalonaias nervosa. Next base: position 34,341 of record JAECUM010012639.1, on the reverse strand, counting down.
CACGAATACTGCTGCTGTGAATTTGTTCAATTACGCTTCTGTATTTACTTTGAAATCTAGCAGTAATACTATCACTTTGTTTCTTGTAATGTTCTTTTATTATTCAGCCTCAGGTTGTTGCGAGGTTTAAAGCCATATTTCAGCACAAGTATAGCATGGAGGAAGAACCCTGGAATACCCTGGGAAGAACCATTGACCCACGGGAAGCTACTGGCAAGCTTTCTCATGTACCCACATTGGCCGAGCCGGAGACTCGAACCGATGGCAGTGATCCGTAATGGTGAGCGATTTTGACCACTTGCCAATCTGATTAAAATTAGACTGTTATCTCTGAATATAGCCCTCCTGAAAGACGAAAAAAAAAAACGTCTGTCTGTTGGTACATTATACGGATAAAGGGAAATAATTCTTACAGATTAACTCTCCTGTTCTGCTAGTTGGTCACCCATAAACCAGACATAACTTGTGCAAGCTTGAGCGAAACCTATAACAGAATGCTTACATTTGCGGGGAGGGATTGGTTATTAATGTTTTCAGGTAAGTACTCCAGTAAAAAACTAAAATATTTGTTTTCTTCATCAAATACATTGCTCGATTACATTAACACAAAACGACTATGTAGAGGGAAGACGAAATGCTTGTGCATCCAACTTACCCATTTCCCCCTCTACAAGCATTATGACTGTTCTGGACAGCAACCATGATCCAAAAAGATTAAGTTCTCTCCTTTGTGAGCTGATTTAACACAAACAGAAGCAGCAGAAAGTAGACTTGGTAGACCGGCCAACTGATTCCACTCAATCTGATTAGAATCAGATATCCGTTCTCCTACGTGAAGATCTGACAGCAACCACTTAGGAGTCATTTCTGGTTACCTGTGTTACTACCACAAATCGCTAACTTTATATGGCAATCATATGAAGTCTTATAACTTTGCGTTGGGGAGACTGTGAAGTATGGCTGAAGAGCATCGATGTGTGCCGAACGATTTAATTTACTTTCAAATTTCTGAAAGCTGCAATTCCATTGGCTACTTCACAGGTAACCAGAACATGATCCCTAAGTGGTCGCTGTCAGATCTTCACTTAAGACAGTGGAGATCTGATTTTAATCAGATTAAACTCCACTATATCTCGAACTGAGACATTACGTTAGAAGGTCAGCCTCGGGAAAATTATTTGTATTACATAGGCTAAAATCATGTGCGAGTTCAGAGTATGGCAATCTAATAACCTCGTTTAGCAGAAAAGCCAGCTCTATCTTGCATTCCTACTTTAAATGGTAAGAACAGCCTTTGATAGCCACCACAGACATTCTCTGTACACCTAAGATAGCTTCTGAGGGCTTATACCCAGTCCTGTAGCTTTGCCTGTATCTATGGATCCACTGAGGAGAGAGGTCGGATATTTATTTGTTCATTGCCTTTCGACCTGTTTTCAGAAACAAATCCAGGTTGCACCATTGGTATCACTGCGCTGTTGGAATGGAAATACATCTTGTTTGAATCCACAGACAACACACGCAACTCACTCACCTGCAAGCTGAAGCTATTGCCATCGTGATGCAAGTCTTGTATAATACGTGCTTCAACGAAGTGAAAGACGGGGGCTCAAACTTAGAGAAACTAAGACACATCAAGACCCAGGAGAGGTTCCATTTTGGGAACAAGGTGAGTGAGCAGGGCCTGGATAAATCAAATTTGGACAAGAGAGTAGGTTACTTACTCGTTTCAATAAGGTGTGAATACGAAAATATCTATCGGTCAAGTATGTTGCATTGTTAATGTGAGGTTAGACTCCTTCAACAATCAGTTAATAGTGGCAGGTAATATATCTGGTGTTAAGCGTCAATCAGTATGACACTGTCTCCAAAAGCCTAACAGCCAGGAGTGGCATTCCTCGATGACAGCTAAATTCAGTGTCATGCAGATTTTATTTGCATTCTTTTTTAGTTTTTTTTTTATTATTATTAATTATATGATATGGATAATTGTATTTTGGACTTGATCTTGACCAAAATTATGTTCATTTTCTACCTGACCCGAATCATTGATTTTGGCTTTGTAAACAAAGGTGTTTATGTCAGTCTGAGTCCAGAACATCGGAAATTCCCCATGAAATAACGGGTATACCAGTTGTTCATCATATTTTATCTTATAATTTTAGTAACAGACCTTCTAATTATAAGTAAATTTTATCTTGTAAACAGTTGGAACCTTCCATAATGAAATTTTCCATTAGCTAATAGTTTGTTGCATTTTTAAAGAAAATGTTAATTATGACCTGATGTAAAGTAGAGGACTATATAAGCTTGTTTTTCTAGAGATTATTCATTCATGCTGTAAGATCTGAGAAGAATCAGTTGTAATATTGTTGTGTCCAATACTTCATTGGTGTTGGAATTTATGTATTCAAACTATTTATTCACTGGATATACAAAGTGCCCATCTAAAATAACATTCTTGGAAATAGAGACTTAGATTTGTAGTGAAATTTCAAATAAGGATATATTCTTGGATTCTATTATTGTTATCCAAAAAGACTTTTGTCACATCACCAAGACACGGGCGAACCAGGCACATCAACACTTCTAGCGTTTTTTAATTCTTTCCTTTTTAGTTTTTAGTTTTGTTTTGTTTCTTATCTTTGTTTTTTGTGGGGGGGGGATATTACTAAAGTTTTTTCAGAACTATAAATATTAGGACGTCTGATAGAAATTCTAGAATTATTTGTGGTTATTTCTCAATATCGTAATTTATTATTTTTTACATTTTTCTATTTGTATTCAAGGGAAATAAATTATTTGATGAATTTTACAAAGCTTGCTGCTTCTCACTTTTGTTCTATTATTTATATTAAGACCACAGAGTCGAAATATCAGTCTGAAGTAATCAGCTCTATTTAAACCATTTTATGTCAGCATATGCCACGTGTGAAATTCAAAGTCAACGATCTTCACAAACAGGACATGTAACTATGTATGTAGAAAAAAGCCATCAATTTCGATTCATCAAACGCACCTTCATGTGACTCTGTACAACAAGTGTACATGTTATTACTACTCTATGGTCGTAAACTTTCTAACAGAAAAGAGTGAAAACCAAAACATTTTGTAAATTTCAACAAATAATTTATTTTCCTAGAATATAAATTGAATATTTAAATAGGACTTACAGTATTATGACTTAAATCCCAAATAGTTCTAAAAGGTATTCGACAATAATTGTGCTGTAACAATAAAGGGAATCCTATAACAGGATGCTTGCATTTGCAGGGAGGGATTGATATTAATGTTTTCAGGTAAGTACTTCCGGTGAAAAAACTAAAACATTTACTTTCTTCATCAAATACATTGCTCGATCACATTAAAATTAAAAGAATATGAAGAGCATCGATTTGTGCCGAACGATTGAATTTACTTTCAAATTTCTGAAAGCTGCAATTCAATTGGCTAATTCAGTGGTCACCAGAACTTGATCTCCTAGCGGTGGCTGTCAGATCTTCACTTAGGACAGTGGAAATCTGTTTTAATTAGATTGGTCTCCATTATATCTCGAATTGAGACATTGCGTTAGAAGGCCAGGCTTGTGCAAATTATTTGTATATCATAAACTAAACTCCTGTGCGAGTTCAGAGTATGTCAATCTAATAACCCTGTTTAGCAGAAAAGCCAGGCCTTGAGGGGTTTTATCTAGCATACCTACCTCAAATGGTAATAACAGCTTTTGACAGCCAAGACAGACATCCTCTGTGTACCTCAGATAGCATCTGTGAGCGCATACCAAGCCCTGCAGCTTTGCCTATTGTTATGTATATTTAATGTAATTGTTTGTTAGTTTTAAATTTTTAATTCCATTACATATTATTGTAGTGTAACTTTGTTTACTAGATTTGACATTGTCCAGAATTTCAGTTCAGTTCTGTTTGACCTGACTGTTATATTTTTATTTCATTGATAAACAATTAATAATAGAAACATTGTATCTAGTTCCTGACCTTGTTTCAGAATCAGTGACAGTTTTAGTAAACAACATTTTTTATTATTATTTTTTTATCTTTCTCAGAGTAAGAATCATTAAGTTAAGTCAAGGTCATACCTGGACTACGTGGCAAGTAGCCATATATCAATTGATAACAAACTAATATTTTTTCCAGTAGAATTAACTTTTGAGCTTCATCCGGGGAATCTGTTTTGCGTCTTAATCAGCGCATAACTGTTGTTTTTGATAGAAGTTTGTTAGTTGGGCTCCAAACAATTGACACGTTAAGTTGTTATGTTGTGACCAGTTTGGGTCGAATGTTTATTTTCTTTAAATTATTGAATTCAAAAGATTCTTTTCCCTGAAAATGCATAAGTGCTCAAGCAAAATTCTTGGATAAAGACATTTATTGGAAGTTATCCTGAAATCAAAACTGGAATAATATTTTCTGTGATTCAACAAAGGACTGTTGTCACAGCAGCACTTCGCTGATCACAACAGACGTCATCGCCTTCCATTTTGGATTTCATCGGGACTCGAACTCAGTTTCATTCAGGACTTGTTAATACTAGGACTTCTAATTTTAATTCTTGGATTATTTTTGGATATAATTCGTAAAACCGTAAGTTCTTTTTTCTTAACTTTTCACTTTGTATTCTAGGGAAATAAATTATTTGTTAAAGTTTACAAAGCTTGTTGTCTTCACTCTTTTCTGTTACTTATTTTAAGGGCATAGACTTGTAACACTATATCTATGGATCCACTGAGGACAGAGAGAGAGCAGATATTTTTTTTTTTGTTCATTGCCTTTCGACGATAACCTGTTTTTAGAAACAAATCCAGGTTGCACCATTATAATGACTGCGCTGTTGGAATGGAACTACATCTTGTTGGAATCCACAGAGAGCACATGCAACTCACTCACCTGCAAGCTGAAGCTATTGCCATCAGGATGCAAGTCTTGTGTAATACATGCTTCAGTGAGATGAAAGACAGAGGCTCAAACTTAGACAAACTAAGACACATCAAGACCCAGAAGAGGTTCCATTTTGGGAACAAGGTGAGAGAGCAGGGCCTAGATAAAAAGTTAGAAAGGCCCTTGTTGCGGTCAACATTGTCTCTTCCATGATGTCTGATTGAATGTGTCTGAGACCACGGAATGGTATCCCTTGATTGTGATAATGGCTAGCTTCTTGTCTTCAGACAAGAAAATAAGTGAGGCTAATCCATGTTTGCGTCGCTTTATAAAGACGAAAAAACTTCCGGACCGTTTAGTCCTATAGGGGATTCCGATGCTGACGTAACACAATGCATGTGTAAAGTGATGGCAACAGACCTCAGAAGGTAAAACGTGTCATAGGACAACGACATAAAAGAAACAAAGTAGAAATGTCTGGTTCATTTTGCTGAATAGACCACAAATAATGTTCTTTGAGTCAAGATTCCGAATTTAAGAAGTTAAACTCGAGTAAATCAATAAAAATAAAGTCTCATTCAGGAACTGCTGACATTTACCAAGTCTGACATGAACTTTGTATTAGTATCTTGTGTATATATAAGAAAAAGATGATCCAACTAAACAAATTTTTGGATTACACACACTATACACACGCAGTCAGAAATTTCTCACTTCAGTTTTTATTCCAACATTTCTTAGTTCAGGTAATAATAGTCTTTTTAAAATAAGGTCATAACGTTTTTTCCTTATCCTTTTCTTCTGATTTCCTCTTTTTCTCCTGCAATTTCGTACATTTATTTCTATGTTGTAATATGTTTCTTAATAATTAATCGTAATCATAGTCCGTTCCTCTGCATACCTTTAGATCTTACCTCAATGTATGTTTATTCGTTTTCGGGCTGTATACTAAAATACCATTATCTTTCGTTGGAATATAAGAACATCAATGTACAAAACATGCTTTTGTCACTTTGCGCTTGTCAGAGTCTGACAATTGATAGGTCGTTTTCTCCCTCCCGTAGTAACTGGACGCTGCCCCATGTCAATGTTCCTGAAAATAATTTGCTCAAGCCAATTTTGCTATGTATAAGGGGCACGTAACATATGTTGTGTATTCTGCAATATTTTCACACGAAAGCCTTTGGGACGAGTACTATGGATAACCATTTGTTTTTCCACGTTCCTAGTCATGCAGTATACATTTTCTGACAGTTTTTGTTTTAATAAACTGTGACCAGAGATTTGTAGTATCAGGTAATGAGAGGCTGTAAGTGTAATCAGAGTTGAGGATCAGACTACGGTTGACCGCCTTAAAGTCAAGAAGGTCTTGGGTCAGAACAATTAGAATCTTATTAGTACGTAATGTAGATATGGAAATTTTCGAGGACGGTAATGAATACAAACTTTGCATATCAGCCAAAATGTTGTCAAATAAGAATGTTTTAGCATTATTGAAATTCTTAGGGAATGAGAAAACTTCATTGAGTTTGATACATTTGGGCAATAATAACTCTTTTGCCTCTAGTACTCTCATAACCTCCCGCTTGTTTGCATCCCCCTAACGATTTTAAGAACGAAAAGCATCAGCCATATAAAAACTGAACAAAACTTTGTCATTTCATTCATTGATCTATAATTTCTAACCTGATTGTCTCCAAGGGGTCCCTAACACTGTCGAATTATTGGCGTTTCAGCGCAAACGGAAGTTCCCAATGTAAACAAGCCAACTGATTGCTGTCCATTTCTTTTTTCTAGAATAGTCCATTTGAGTAAAAACTGTGTCGTGTGCGTCCAATATTTGCTATATCTAGTTTTGATATTTCTAAAACAAATTGAAAAAATAAATAGGAGAAACTCTTGTATACACGTGTTCAAAGAGATGTAAATCCAAAATTACAGAATTATTGAGATTTTCAAAGATAGTGAACAACATCACATCTGTTTCTTGAAAGCATAGACTAACCCAAGTAATTATGACGAACGTGTTACTAAAGAAACTCCCTTTCGATTCCAAATGCCAATAAATTGACAGTTTTGGGACCTCTGGAGAGAATCGGGTTAGAACTTATAAAACAGTGAATGAAATGACTATGTTTTGTGCATTTTTATATCCTTCATGCTTTCTGTTTTAAAATCGGTAGGGAGGTACAAACAAAAGGGATGGTGTGAGAATACTACAGTCATGAAATTCTGACACCAATGATCGTATTCAAATGTTGAAGCACGAGGTCATTTGACGTAGGATGTATATATATTGATAAACATAAGCTTGATGATGAGCATTCAAAAATTTAATAGGAATGAACTTTAATATCATTGTATATGCATAGGTTTAATATGGGAAATGAATAAGTACCACGAGTCCTATAATATATTTATGCTGCAAAAGGGAGATAACTTTATCGTGGTTGGTACTGATTTATTCACCGAATTTGATATCGATAGTCGGTATCGACCTTACTAGGTTAGTCAATGAACAAAGTTGCACAAAAAAGACATATTAAATATTACAAGGTGTGTAGCACACGTCAGCAACACTACAAATGCAATATATCTCTCTTTGTTTGATAAAAGCATTTTTTCTGAAGGGAATAGAAGTCATTGTTGCTCGTGGACTGTCATTAGGAGCAGGTGAGAGTAAGTTAATTACTCGTTTCAGTCAGGTGTGAATAACAAAATATATATCGATCAAGTATGTTGCATAGTAAATATGAGGTTAGACTCCTTCAGTAATCAGTTAATAGTGACAGGTGATATATCTGGTGTTAAGCGTCAATCAGTGTGTCACGAAGTCTCTAAAAGCCTAACAACCAGGAATGGCATTCCTCGACGACAGCTAAATTCAGTGTCATGTAGATTTTATTTGCATTGTTTGATAGTTTTATCGTTAATTATATGGTATGGATAATTGTATTTTGGAAGTTACCTTGACCACAATAATGTTCATTTTCTACCTGACCTGAATCATTGATTTTGGCTTCGTAAACAAAGGTGTTTATGTCAGTCTGAGTCCAGAACATGGGAAATTCCCCATGAAATAACGGGTATACCAGTTGTCTACCACATTTTATATTATAATTTTAGCAACAGACCTTCTAATTATAAGTAACATTTTATCTTGTAAACAGTTGGACCTTCCATAATGAAATTTTCCATTAACTAATAGTTTGGGGGGTTTTTTTAAGAAAATGTTAATTATGGCCTGATGTAAAGTAGAGGACTATATAAGCTTGTTTTTCTAGAGATTATTCATTCGTGCTGTAAGATCTGAGAAGAATCAGTTGTAATACTGTTGTGTCCAGTATTTCATTGGTGTTGGAATTTATTGATTCAAACTATTTATTAACTGGAAATACAAAGTGTTCATCTAAAATACCATTCTCGGACATAGTGACTTGGATTTGTAGTAAAATTTCAAATAAGGATATGTTGTTGGATTGTATTATCGTTATCCAACAAAAGACTGTTGGAACATCACCACGACACGGGCGAACCAAGCACATCAACATTTCTAGCGTTTTTTTAATTTCTGTTTAGTTTTTGGTTTTGTTATTTTTTGTTTTGTTTTGTTTTTTTGTTGTGGTTTTTTTTTTGGGGGGGGGGAATACACTAAAGTTTATTCAGAACTATAAATATTAGGACTTGTGTTAGAAATTCTAGAATTATTTGGAATTATTTCTCTATATCGTAAGTTATTAATTTTTACATTTTTCACTTTGCGTTCAAGGGAAATAAATTATTTGCTGAATTTTACAAAGCTTACTGCTTCTCACTTCTTGTTCTATTATTTAATATAAGACCACAGAGTCGGGGGCCCAGAGTGGACTAAAGCGCTCACCGTTACAGATCACTGCAATCTCACTTCTGTCAGCATGGATTCGAGGCTGGGACAAATGTGGGTATGTGAGAAAGCTTGCCAGTAGCTTCTCGTGCGTCCGTGGTTCTTTCCGGGGTTTTTCCGGGTTCTTCCTCCACCATTTATACTGGCCGCCATGTATAGCCTATCTTGTACTGAAAATGGCGTTAAACCCTATAACAACAACAACAACCATAGAGTCGTAATATCAGTCTGAAGTAATCAGCTCTATTTAAACCATTTTATGTCAGCATATACTACGTGTGAAATTCAAATCAAAGATCTTCACAAACAGGACATATAACTATATATGTACAAAAAATCCATCAATTTCGATTCATCAAACGCACCTTCATGTGACTCTGTACAAACAAGTGTACATGTTGTTACTTCTCTATGCTCGTAAACTTTCTAACAGAAAAGAGCGAAAACCAAAACATTTTGTAAAATTCAACAAATAATGTATTTCCCTAGAATCCAAATTGAATATTTAAATAGGACTTACAGTATTATGACTTAAATCCCAAATAGTTCTAAAAGGTATATCACAAGTCCAAATGCATGAAGTTCCAACTGAATTCCAATGGTATTCAAAAGAAGTTACAATATTGAATGTGTTGTTCTGCCTGTAGTCTCGAACGTGTTAATGTGCCAATGGCCTGGAATATAGTGACGTGTTAATAGTCTTTTCATGTATTAAAATAATTTGATCCCAAATGCCCTTTTCTGAGTTCACTATAAGTCCAAAATAATGTTTTAGTCTAAGAGTATTATTACGCACTTTGTAATTCAAGTGAATAATAATTTCAAATAAATCAATTTAAAAAAATTGAAAACTGAACACAACAACAAAACTAATTCTGCTTCGGATGTTAATTCAGTAATAAATAAATCCTAGGCAAACAAGATTATATACCTCTCTATTTGACCTAGGTCGCATTTACCATTTCCTGGAAATACTCTGGCACCTTAATGGGAAATTTCCATTCTGGAAGTTTCTAACGTCAGAATCAAGACTATATCTTTAAATCTAATTGAAGTAAACATGTTTACAATTAATAATGGTCTGAATATTTAATCAACAATCATAGAGAAATATTAGTTACGCATTGTGTCGTGTACAAGATAAATGTCACTGGTCAAGTACACTTTTAACCTGATTTTGGACAAAGGTCAAGTACAAAATGCAGATATACATAACATTTACTCGTGGCGAAAAGACAACAAATAATACAAATTAAATATACATAACAATGTATATCGTCTTATATTCGGTCTAACGTCTCATCTCGTTCTTTAGAGACGAGGTTACTAAAGTACACTCATGAATGACAAAAAGATTATGTAGCGTTACAAGTTCGTCATACTGTTTTATAGGTGAGTGATATTGGTACATATCACCCGCGTGCATTTCTTTTATATACGAAATCTTTGCAACTTTGAAATTTTTTCTTTCCGTACTCTTTTCATTGAGATTAAAGTTAACATATACTACAGAAAAGATACATTAGGTGTAATATATTTCAACGCGAAGGGTAACAAGCACAGGCACACAAAAACATGTGCATATACTTCAGTGATGAAAATTTCGATCTACATGCTTATTAAATACATGTTCCTTAACATGTATTTTTATTTTCTAAAATTCACATTCTGTGTAGACACCGAAGCTTCGTGTCAGCCACAATGCTCTTCAAATGATACACTCAAGAATATCGTGGATGAAAGTGCATTGTTTATTTCTTGCCTAATCTCTCATTCTTCCTCAGTTTTCATTAAACAGACTCATGTTTCACATGTTTGATTTATTACAAATAAAGTTGTCCTATTGTCAAGATTCCATCGGCATTGGACGCGAGTGATTCAGTTTCAGTCAATGTTTCTCTTTTGTAAAGAAAATTATGTATAAGCACGCTTTGTTCCAACAGCAGAGACAATTGATCCATTCAAGAAGAACCCATCTAGTAACCTCTCTCTTTTGAATGGCTGCAGATAAGAATCCGAAACATTATGTTACTAAGCACGCGGGAAAGAACCAGCGGAAATGGGTATAAGATAAAATCGAAACTGCTCAGATGCACTTGTTGAAAAGTACGTCGATTTTCTGTCTCTATTATAAATAGATAACAATCATCTACATGTAGACAGTGTTCACGACGTAACTATAAGAAAAAGAACTCAAGATTGAAAATGTTTCCATTCAGACTTCTGCTTTTATTGGTTGCTTTTCCCTCTGTCAGGACGACCATCTGAGAAAACGTTAATCAAGTAGATCTGGAGGCTGTTCGTATTCGACTGGTAGAGGAGAAGGCCAAGCGACTTCTTTTACAGAATGACGTAGATGTGCTGATGCTACAATTTGAAGACCTGAAAAGAAAATGTGATCAAAGAGACAAGCAGGGTACAAAATCCTCTCTGTTTGTGTATATTTTTATCGTCTTTTCCGTTGGTCGCTCTTTCTATATCGTGTTATTTTTATTTTTGCGTCTTGTTATTGTTGCTACTGTTTGTAATTGTACATTAAGTGGTTATATTTTTTCTTTTCTCCCTTTTCTGCTCAAATTTTTCTTATATTATAGCCTATGAGATTTTCTTATATTAAAACCTAAGAGAACTTCCGACACTAGTAAATTAGTCATTTTATATTTAAAACGCAGAGAGAATTTTTTTTTTTTCATAATTAAGGTGCCTTTATCTGTTGAAATTTCCTTTAGAAGAAAAATCCCCAAAACAGCCAAAAGAATGAAACCTAACTCTACATCTGTAAAATATCATGAACAAACATTGTATCTTAAAAAAATAAAGAATATAAACCACAATAAAGACTACAGTACAACGATTTTAAGATATTATTCTACTCAGTCAACTGTTTTCCAGGCCCATTAATGTTTAAAAATGAGGCCATAGTCTTTGATGGTCTTTGAATGTGTGTGAAAAGACACGTGTAAGCAGTTTCGAAAGAGATTTTGTTTTAATCAAATAGGATTCTTTTGTCTGTTTCAGTTTTTGATGGGAATGTAACTTTGGTAACCCACAGCATAGCATTCACCGCTACATTATCTTTAGATAAGCAACTCGTATCCGAACAGACGGTGATTTTTGATCAAGTGAAGATCAACGAGGGCAACTGCTATGATTCCTCTACTGGAAGATTCCGCGCTCCTTTCCGTGGACTGTATTCCTTCTCTGTAACGGTTTCGTCAGCTTCATTCAACCAACCGGTACATTGTCTTATTATGAAAGACATGGATGAGATTGGAAGGGTGTACTCGGGAAATATGGGAATTACGACAGGATCAATGACCGTGGCCACTACGATGAACAAGGGTCAATTGGTCTATGTCAAGCAATATCCTGGTTATCAAGAAACTGTGCAAGGATCCCACTGGTCGGCATTCACTGGTCTACTACACCATCGATATAATTAAATAAAATGCTTGTTGACGGATGTCTTGAAATATAACTGTAAATGAATGGTCCACGAATATGTTTTGCAACTGACTGTGTTTAACCTATGTAACCCTTTTTTACAGAGCATTTGTACTGTTTTAATACTTTTAAAGCATTTTATTGACTTTCTTTCTATTTTATGCGCTATAAACTGTAAAATTACTGCAAAATGATATAATAGCTGTACCAGTTTGCACTGAATCTGCACCAGTAACACAAGTGACGTTCTTAGTTATAATACGGTCGGACGCTTCGTTGTTTTTCGTCTCTCAACATAAGTTTTTACGGGCATGACCTTACCAAAGTATTAGCACACTCTTCCATTTGTTTGTACTCTCTACAGACTTTAAAAACGAAAAGCGTCAGGCATATAAAAAAAAAATGCGCAAAGCTTAGTCGTTTAATTCAATGATTTATAATTTCTAACCTGATTGTCCCCAAGGGGTCTTTCGCAAACGGAAACTCCCGATGTAAGCAAGCAAACAGACTGATAGCTGTCCATTTCTGGTTTCTGGAATTGTCTGTTTCAGTAGAAACTGTGTCGTCTGCGCCCAATATCTGCAATGTCTAGTTTTAATATTTCTAAAACAAATTGAACAAAGAAATAGGAAGAAGTCTTGTATAAATGTGTTCAGATATTTACGGAAATAGAGAGATTTTCAAAGACGGTGAACTACATCATTTCTGTGGCTTGAAAACAAACACTGTCCAAAGCAAACATGGCGACCATGTCGCTGAAGAAACTCCCGTTTGATTCGGAAATCCAACAAGTGACAGAAATTTTGAACCCTTGGTTACAATCAGGTTAGAACTTTTAAATCAATGAATGAAATGACAAAATTTTGTGCATTTTATATCCTTGATGCCTTCTATTTTTAAAATCAGTAGGGGGCACAAACAAACGGGATGGTGTGAAAATACTATAAATGAAGCTCGTCACTCGTACCGTCCTTGTCGAAACTATATATTGAAAAGCATTTTTCCTTTTCTAGAGCGCCATTCGTGTCTGCAGATTGTACATAACTTCTTCAGCCGCTACAGTGAGCAGCTCATTGTATTTCACTTTCACGAAGATCGGAGAGATAAAAAATACAAACCCACATATTGGCCAGTGATGGCAATCTTCGAAATTATACCTGGCATGCAAGACGTTGAGATTCGAAGACGATTAGGTCACATTACGGCACTCGTGAGAAGCAGATATATAACATCCTCAATCTTGATGGACATACAGGATCTCCACTTTTTTCCCACGATAGACCGTGCCAGCTTGAAGCAACCAACCAATCGCTGCTTTTCGGTTTCCATACTAGTTGGTATGAGAACGACGTCATTTTCATGCGAATGACGTCACTTACTAAAAAAAATTATCAACCTATTATATTTTCTTGCCAGTATTATTTGACGGATATCAGCAAATATGCTGGGAACACATATTTAGATGGTTTTTAGCACAAATAACTCTTTCTAATTACTCAAAATTTGGAAAACCGAAGAACGAGTGAAGAACTTTCTGGGTGACGAACATCTCACTAACCACAGAGCACTAATTCATGTAAACTACGAAGCATAAATCTGGCCCTATGATATTCATAGCACTTCTAATCTAGTAACAGAGGCAAGGTTTCAAAATACTTTGATGAGCATATGATCTCTAATCTTGTAATTGGACAAGGATTTTATTCGCGATTGAGTGAAATTAGTTCCTTGCTTTACGAGATTCTAACTTGGGCAAGTAAAAAGTCAATGCACCAATTGCTTGAATTAGGGTGAAGGCACCACAAGTCAGTTTTTAAATGCATATCCATAGTGTTCAAATATTTTCCGTTGTGATCTTTCAAAATATATTTTACACAAATGTTGTACAAGTTAACAAAGCTTAAAGATTTTTTTATTTCTCGAGTCAAGTGACAAATTACAGACGGGTAGATAGGTGAGCAATCTCATCATGCTGAACTCTAACCCGTCAAAAGCATTTATAGACATCAAAAAAGTATGAAAGAAAATGAAACAAAAAGATATTTTGCAGCAAAATAAAACACACTAATGATCAGGAGAAACTGATAATGTTGCTGTCAAATGATCGTTATATAGCAAAGTAATCATTATCTCCATTTTATCTTGAAGAAATGTATCCCCATGTGAAGAATAATATTACTTTCCTTTCCATAAAAAAAAAAAAATTCCGATTGAATTATTTGCATCGGTGAAGCCTCAACCGCTCAAGCATGTTTCCGATGGTACAGGCTCCGCGTTTCCGAAATTGGTTCGGCATTAATTATTGACCCCACCGGGAAAACCCTACTGTTCATGCAATGGATAACATGGCTGCGCCTGACCGCACAGTTCACGGACGATCAGTCGTGTTATGACGAATTCATGGATTTCACGGAAGCTCTTGCGTCGTCAAAGACGTGCCCGTCGTCCTTCATTCAGTCCTCTTCTATGATCGATCTAGTCCCTGCGATTGATAAACTTGACCCTGAAAAGAACAAACCGTGCGTCAATATTTCCCGGGGCCGACACAAAAAAAATGACGTGATCCATGTGACCCAACGATAAGCACATGTGCCTAAAGCGATTTGGGACAACAGCAACATGATCTTTCGTGAGGTTAAAGCGCATGGCCTCACAAACATTCCTTCGATCTGGTGTGTCGCCGAAGCTGTGTGGGATCAGTTAGAAATATGTTCACGGATGTCACCGCGCCCCGTATGGTTTCCTCACTGTCGATTTCTGTGGCGGACAACGCGGATTTAAACACGGACGCATCTCACGCCAACACGTTAAGCAATTTAACAACCGTGATAAATATATGCAATGACGGAACCTGCCAGCAGTGTCACAGCCAAGTATGTTGACCGACGCCAGATAACAGCACGCGAACACCTGCAACTTATCTACAATTATATAGGTGTCCACGAACGTGCCAAAGATATCCTTCAATCACTGCAGACCGTACAGGAAGACCTAACAGCGGGTTTCAAACGCCTTTGATCAAACCCGCTCGCGAGACCTCAGAACTGGCATTAATGATGGGAACAGAATTTCAGCCTGATCCGATTGTTAAGGCAGCTAAAAATGTCAAGGTTATCAAGAAGATTGCGGCAATCCGAGACAGCATCGATGAAGTTGGTGCGGTCGCAAAAGGCATTCATGGACTCGACGAACACGCTGAGGCACTAGCAAAATTCCAAAACCATTACCCGAGTACAAGTCACATATTTAACAAAGGTTAAAAAATTTACTGAAGAAGATCGCCAGTGAATCTTTGATAGATGCGTGACGATACCCGATAATTGGGAAAATATTTTGTTGAAAGTACTAGTGAAGACAAGTCCTGCAACCATGATAGATGTATGACCCAAAACGGTATTCAGAGAGATTAGTTTGGAGATAAACATTAAAGGTCTGGACTGGAAGCATTTTGAAAGCGGGCTTCACGAATATAGAGCATGAACATTGTCAACTTCCATGGCAACATGCACGTTAAACTGGACTCGGACCATCACACGAACCCAAACCCGTGCCACTGTACGAACTCGAACACGGGTCATCGTAGGAACCCGAACTCGATCGTGTCCATATGAACAGGCAACAACAACGATGCGATTTGACATGGTGCTGGTGTCGCTGATGGCAAAGTGTAGCTGCAAAAATTAACGTTGTGGATGCCTGTGGTAGCCTAATGGGTGACCACAGAAAGGCAATTTAATCTTTTATGGGATTTAATAATGTTTAACATGTCATGAATGTCTGAAGTTTCTTTGCAGTTTAAACGGCCATCAGGAACCCTCAAAAGAAATGTTGTTCGACTTCAAAAACAATCACGTCGCACGCGGATATCACAAGCTATGGTCGTACATGCAACGGCATCAAAACATCGACACGGGTCTGCAGATTTCCCACCATGACTTCATTATGTTGTACCCGACTTATTACCTTCACTGGAATACCTGCAGCACATGATACATGGGGGTCAGTATTTATGGTGGAGGAAGAACCTGGGAAAACCGTGGAATTAATCATCGACACACGTACAGTTACTGGCAAGCTTACGGAGACTCGAACCCGCACGGACAGAGGTCAGATGTCAGATATCTATAATGGAAAGCGCCTTAAACCACTCGGCTACCCTAAACATAATGTCAAAACATGAAGATAAGGTTGATCTTAGCAAAATCCAGATCGCGAAAATAAAAAAGTGTGATTAAAAAAAAAACTAGTGCGGGATCACACTGAGACTTTCTTTGGCAAACTTAACTGGAAACAACCCCTTGTGGCTAACAGAAACACGACTTACCAAGTCTGAGGCAGCCAAAGGAAAAAAAAAAAAAACCACCTCGGTAACATTTATGGCACAAATACAAAAAGGCAGTGTAATATTTCAATTTCTTGCAGCCATTCCACCGCTGTTGGCAGCTGCTACTCATGCAGTTGCAAAAGCAATTGCATTAGGGGATGTCGGAACCGCATCAAGGATAGTTCTGAAAAAGGTGGTCAGTGGATGCATAGCGTCTCAATGCCGCATAAAAAAGATAAAGGTGAACTCGGAGCTGAAGATGTTTTTGGTTGTGGCCTCGCCATTGATGGCCAAGACAGCGAAGCTTCGCGTGCATACATTAACCAACCTGGTTTTGTTGGTGTGGACCCAAACAAGCTTTTGCTTTTTCGAGATCGAACTGGAAAACTGCAAACGTTCAACGTTGATGTTCTGCATCTGCATGTGGGTTCGGGGTGGTGATGCAGTGGTTATCTCGACATCACCCATGAGACGATCTCTATTGCATTCGTGGATAAATTCAATAATTCTACTGTATTCAAGGGTACATATCTTCTGCTCTTACTGTATCTGCATGAGGGATAGAATGAGCATCTTCACATCCCCCCATGAGATTAATTAATGATTCGCACAAAGGTGTATGTTAAAATTCTCGTTATGATATATGTACTCGTTTTCTGTGGCCCCTGAACTGCTTTTTCAAAACACTGGACCAAACATTGCCTTACCACAGTGCACTAGAGCAATTGTATTATAGACATGTCTCTATTCCATCCTCCTCAACCTTAAAATGTTTATACTTCTTGCGCTTACTTGTCATCTCTGTAATGAAGAAGACTAATAAAGAAATGCATACAATATAAATATGTGTGTCAAAAATTTCTTCAGTGAAATTGAATTGTTACTGATCAAAATCTCACATGACAATAACAAGCAGTACAACAATTGCAAAAAATACTAAATTCACCAGAATTCACAAAACTGCTGTATGCATACCCGTCACCTCTCACGCCAGGAGAAAAAAAATCCCGAGTTTTGGGGTCATTCCACGCCTACTTCCCGATCTCATAATATCTAACAATTTTTGCAGAGAACTCCCAATTATTCCATTATGCCTGCTGATTTTCATTTTTCTGAAAACAAATCCTACATAAAGGATCAATAACATGTTCAATTTGATCACCAGTATGTATTGTTGTAACTTTGTTCTGTGCCATTACTGGAAATACATGTACATAATGACTGGTAGCTTGTTGTTCTAAAGCTGTGCAAAGCACCGCATAGCAGCGGAACAGATATGATTACCGTACATGTATCTATACCATAAATGTTGAGTATTCCATAACTATTGATCAAATACATTATTTTCTTCATTTGTTCTTGGTTGAATTGAAATACAATATTTTGAATTCAAGCAGTGTTCATGTTCTATTCAAGGCTAAGTTAGGGGAAATATTTTTGGTGACTATTGTTAGTCTGTTATTGTAACACTGTCACACCACATGAATTCTGACCCAAGTCCAAAGATCATGGCAGCTGCAAAAAATAAGGCATGGTCAATCTGATGCATAGAATGATTGACCAATATGAAAATTGAGAGGGTTATAAGTTAGAATTATGTGATGTCAGTTTAGTCTATGATTTGTCCATTGTATGTGTTATATTTATACTATAAGTTGCATGTGCTTTAAATATATTTATTTATGATATTTAATTATTAATAGTGAATGTCTTTCTAAAATGTGTTTTTGAACCATAATCATAATTTTACTAATAAAAAAAAAGTTTCGAGTTAAATTTTTTTGTTGTACTTTGTCAAAAAAAAAACAATATTTAGTGAAAACAATGCATAAAAAGGCCGCTAAAAAACTCCCTCTTTTAGGTTCCAATCTCCCTATTTTTTTAACCAATCTTTATACTTGGCATTTGAAAAGTTGACAGGTATGTGTATGCACCATAAAAAAAACAAAATTTTGACTTCTTGTACCACTGAAAAAGAAATGTGAATGATCAATTTATGTTAGAGAAGTTATAGAATTTAACTGGATTGTCTGAAGGACATTTTATAGCATGGCAGTGAAAGTAAAAACTGGTTTAAACCGGGTATAATGGTGGCCAACTTGTGGGTAGAAAGGGGATTTAACCTGTAAGAGTTGCTTCCCTTCGTCTATACATTATATAGACAGAAAGAAGTTCTTCCCCGAGGGCTGAATTCATAGGTAGCAAAGAAAATTATTCTAATGTAATGTTATCAAGTAATATATTTGACAGCAAACTACCATATTAATGTTGACCACTTTGCTTACAGAACTGCATGATTACAAGTTGTGAAGCATGTGAGCCGTTTTTGTATAGTTGTCCATTGAAAACACTTTTTTATAATCCACTGTGTAATTGGAGTAATCAAAGCAGTTTCGCGGTCTGACTGTTCTTTATTCAATCCTCCATTTTTCACTTAGCAAACCTGTGGGTAAAACATACCTCAGTTTACTTTCCAACTTTAATTTTTTGATTGTTTTTTTTTTTTAAGGCATGATTAAGAAACATTACATGATGACCAGAAACTTAATATACACTAGCTATCAAATTTGTTAAAATTGGTGTCTGCCTAAATGTTGCATCTGGATACAATTTACAATAATGGTGTTATTAATCTTGCAACTGGAGAAAATCACACGTTTTATCATTTTAACTGTCAAATTCATTGTATATATCCATCGTTACTACCAATGGGAAATAACCCAACCTTGAGGTATTAATTGATATTGTACAAGCAGAAATATTCATGGGAACACAATTCTATGGTATTGGAATAAACAGACTATTATATTTATAATAATAATATTTATTTATTTTTATAGATATAATATCATTTTATCACCCAAAAACCAGCTAAAAAACCTAAATTAACTCCTCCACAAACTTTTCAGACTTTATATTACAGTAACATTTGAAAGATAAAAACACTATTTATAAATTATATTTCCAACATTTTTGCAAGTATTAATAATCTATGTCAATTCAGTGTAAACAACATCGCTCTTGGGAAGAAAGGTGGGACCTATGGGAATATTGTCACCTCTACAAGTAGTATATCTACTTAAACTTAAGTCAAAAGACCATAACAATTATAACAAATGCATTTTGTGGTAAATGAAAAACACGGGATATGATGTTGTTTTTTTAATGTTATTTTTTTGGAGGGGGGAATTGCACACTTCATGATTATTTATGTATCAAATGAAATGATGCAATACAAATCTATATACATGATTGGAGAGGTATCAGAAGATTTGGTTAACGTCAGATGACAAAGTTTTCTGAGAAATATACAAAATGTCATCAGTTAATCTAAAGGAAAAATGTTCAAGTAAGAATAGCTTCAAATCTTGTAAAAATTGGTTTAATCTCCTCCATCTGGTGAAACTCAATGACCAGAAATGTGCTGACAACTGCATCCAACATCTGGTACTTGTGAGACCCTAGATAACTATCATCATCCTCTACCTTCGCAAAAGCATGAAATCTGTACAGTTTGCCCCTGATGCATTATGCTGATGCGAAGCCATTAAACAATCATCACAATTCTGGGGAAAGTTTCCAAACTAGCCATTATGTGAATGATGTCACTGATACACCAATTAGGAGACAAAGATTTGACTAGTTATTCACCTATGATACTGGCAGTGTACCAACATATGATCAGAAAAATCTTGATACAAACTCCATGATGAACTTAATGTACACATCAATATAGTCATAAAGGTGCCTTTACTAATATTGACTGACATTGTTGTTAACGAATTTAATACTTAAGAAATTTTACCAAAGTCTGTTCATTTCCCACTTTTGCACTAAACTTCCTGATGAAAATAATCAATCGTTACAAACTTTAACAATGGCAGACTGGCACAAACTTAGGTCAAGAAATGTGGATTTCAGGTCTAATCATTACCAGTGCAGGGGGTTGTCAATGTTCTTCCAATAATTGGTGTTTTCATTGTGACATTATAACATGACGATCAGTCTGGTGTACGCTGGATCACACCTCTTGGCTAGCCTTGGAAAAAGTACTGACTTTCATCAACAGTGAGTTGGTCATATTTCTCAGGACATTTATATAATGATCTTTCAAGGAATTCTGATCTAACAAGAGCAAAATAAAAGTTAATAATCATCACTTAAAGGTATGTATGATTAAATTCTTAAAAATAACACCTATAGCTGGAATAGTCAATATCAAATGCCTCCAACACCTACATGAATTGCACTTGAAATGTTTGCACAACGGGAAAATAATTAGTACCCTGACAAATTTAATTCACTCTATTTTCAGTTTTTGTTTCCCCTTTCGGTAAAAGTCTCTATTTAATCTGTGTCCTTCTTCAGGCTTTGGGTCCAGTCATGTGGTTTCCACATTTCTGCAAATTGTAAAACTTTCTTCCTTTGATCATCAAAATTGTCCTTTTTTGGCTTTCTCCAAAGCTGTGGATCTGCATCAATCATGCCACCAATAATTTCCTGAAGTGAAAGAGATCAGAATCTTAGGCTGTTTCAATTTTAAGGATGATTGCAAGTGAAATGCTAGAATACCTGAACTTTCTGAGACACAGATATATTTTCACAGTGCAGGATCCATTCAATCCAAATGCAAGAAAAATATCTAGCAGGTTGATGTACATATTCTGTGCAATGCTTTGTGACATGCCAATCACCACGTAAGGGTATGTATGTAAAAAATCAGGAAACAGTACTTTATAACCAATTGTCTGTAGAATAATAGCTGAATGGGTATTTCAAAATTCATAAATCTGAACAAATTAATGATCATGACTCCAACTGTCCAACACACTGAGAAAGGTGTACATTGCTGAGGAGGTTTTTTCCTCTCAAAATAACACAATTATTAAAGTCGAATCTAAATTGTTAAACAGAATGCATACAATGTTGATTTACAACAAGTTGTATGGTTATGCAAACAGTTATTTGCATTTTGTTGATTTTATTCTTTTCTTTCACAGTACTGCTATTGTTACTATCAAACTGTATAAATTTGTCTGAATTTCACTACTAATCAAATGATGGAAACAGTAATTTCATCGGCTTACATAAAATTTCTCGTAAAATTCATTGCACCAAGATGCATCATGGTATCAAGTGACATCATATCGATAGCATAAAAATCCACTGATCACATTGGTTAGAGCTGCATATTTAACACTGATAAAACAAAAACCAACACTTTTATGAAAACCAAAAGCCTTGAAAAACTAAAATATATATGAAATTTCTTGTCAAATTATAACAGAAAATTAACATTTATTTGGAAAAAAAAGGCCTCCTTAACCATGAAATGTGTCATAATCACATACTTTTTCTGTCCAGGTAAGCAAGGCACAAAATCCAAGCACATTAGAGTACAAACTTGTTGGCATACAATAGTATTATACCAATGTTGACAGCAGGAACTGATGTAAAAGATAAGAGACATTTAGAAACTGTAAGAGAGGAGCATAACACAGTTGATTACCACCCAAAGTATGAAATCTATTTTTTACTCCTATACATGTGTGATGCAGTCTGCCCATTTGAGAAAGCATCTCATTTGAGTGCACTGCAGATGATGTTATTACGCCTATGATGTCATGAAAATCTGCAATTTTCCTAGTGGTTTTACATTTACTATTACGTGCAACAATTTTTCTAGTGATTTTATATGTACTATTTATATGCACCAATTTTTCTAGTGATTTTTCATGTACTATTTACAAGCATCAGTTTTTCAAGTGATTTTCTTATGTACTCCTACAATCAACAATTTTTTCTACCCTTTAAATAGTACTCCCTTTGTACAAGTAATTTTCTGTAGTAAACTGAACTTTCACGCTCTTTTTCAATGAAATAAAAACATTTGGAAAACACTTTGTATTTCTAAAGCTATATTAATACTGATGATATGCTATTTTATTGTTTGCAATACTATTTTCTATTAAGAAACGGGAGAAAATCAATACTTCATGTGCCTTGATGTAGGATTGGGAAATTCAAGCCTCAGCATCAGAATTTATGGGAAGGAACTCAGGAAAGCCACATTCCTGCTTACAAATTCTGACCCTCAAGTGGGACTTCCTTTTCCCACACCAGTGTGTATAATGGACTCTATTAGTCTCTTCCTTCACAGGTGAGACAAAACAAGAATCTCACCATATAGTGGAATCTTCACTGTATCAATACACCTAGAGATGTTGAAATATTGGAACAAAAAGACAGAAAAGATGTGCAGAACAAAGGACATCAAAATGTGAAGAAAAAACATTGCTGCTGTTTAAAGAAAAGATAAATGCTGTAATGACCTGAACATACAATAAAGGCATCTATGTATAAATACAAATAAGCATATTAAATTTATCTATCTTGAGATCTGCTGTGGCATAATGCAGCAGGGGATAGTTTAATAAATTGTCCCCTGTAAAAATGCTCTTAATTTAAAGCAATCAAGAGATTTTTTCAGCTACTGTTGTTTAATAAATGTGGATATAATTGTGAATATGGTTTTTTGGGGTTGTTTTGTTCTTAAACTGATGTGAGGTCCATACATCTGCCATAGTTACTTAACACCATCTGGGTAATGAAATGCCAATAGTCAACTAGGATTAAAGACAAGCCATCTGTATCAGAAGACAATGCTGGGTTCAAGGCAATCAGAATATCTCAAAAATGGTCTGGAGGCAACTATTTTGAATTGTATCGAGTTGTCTCATACACAATGTTTATCAAAATTATCCTGTGGGGAAAGGGCCTGCATTTGCACTACTAGTGTCACTTTAAAAATGCCCTTCAGATATGGTAAATGCATGATGCCCTTCAGCTGCGACAAACGCATGATGCCCTTCCGATATGACAAATGCATGATGCCCTTCTGATCTGGCAAAAGCATGATGACCTTCACATATGACAAATGCATGATGCCCTTCTGATATGAAAAACAAATGATGCCCTTCAGATATGGCAAAAGCATGATGCCCTTCAGATATGACAAACACGATGCCCTTCAGATATGACAAATGCATGATGCCCTTCCGATATGACAAATGCATGATGCCCTTCAGATATGACAAACACATGATGCCCTTCCGATATGACAAATGCATGATGCCCTTCAGATATGACAAACACATGATGCCCTTCAGATATTACAAATGCATGATGCCCTTCTGATATGACAAACACATGATGACCTTCTGATATGACAAACACATGATGCCCTTCCGATATGACAAACGCATGATGCCCTTCAGATAAGACAAACACATGATGCCCTTCAGATATTACAAATGCATGATGCCCTTCAGATATGACAAATGCACGATGAAGAATCTTGTTTGGCTGTGAACTCGCATAGACTTGTCACATCAAATGCATCAAATTTTTATAAATCTATTTATGGTAGCGATCTAAATCATTATAAATCTAAACTTATGTCCCTTATTACAACGTATCCTTTAAAATCTACAATAACAAAACAATATGTAGAGTCCATGTTACTTGTAAACAAGAAACATTTTGGTTACAGACAAACCCAAAACAGCAAATTTCAGATAATTGCTGGGAAGATAATGCACACTGTACAGCAGTCATTGAAACTGAGAGGTGGGCTGTCTTGAATCATGTACTAATACAATAATAATAATATCTTACTTATTTGGTATTTTAGAATAAAATAATACAACCTGCCCACCTTAAAGCTGGACCATACCATCTTGTGTCCACAATAATATTAAATAAACATACTGCAGATTTCTCTCAGCTGTTCTGTATGTTGGTGTGAAAAGATACCATGATTAGTAACAGGACTTCAGTACCATTCCAAGTATGGCTCTCAAGTTTGCTAGAAATAAAAAGTGCTTACAAAAACAGCTCTCAAGGATTTTATGAATAAAGTATTAGGAATTAGTTAAATCAGTGCTCAAAAAATCTGATAGCCCAATGCCTGAGGCCCCTCTAATTTTAGATCGGGCCTGTCCTGTAAAAGTGAGGTGCCTGTTGGGCTTGTAAAAAAAAATGCTAATTTGCCTGAGGAAACTTCGATCACGCTAATGAAATGTGTAAATGTATTTTCAAGATGTTGACATGCCATAACATGGCACAATCTAATTCTGATTTAAATCAGACTGAAGCATGGCGTGTCATGCTAAAAACATAATTTTGTATTCCCAAACCCCGTGACACGGCCTTGTTTTGAGAAAACACAATTTCCAGTAATCTTCAAATAACCAACAAAAATAAAACAGAAACAAAAAAGAACACTTTCAGCATATGCACATTACATGTAGCATATATGAACAGTAAACAGTCATGATTGCAGCTGATGTAAAACTATCCTTTAGGCAGTTTAAATAGTGGCAATTAACGGCAAAGAGATTGGCTATCTGCAAAGCCCAACAAAAATAAATTTCAGAACTCTTAGTTAACAGAGATTTACTTTGTGAAGCACACCAGTATAGTGATGAACACCAATGATACTTGCATTACCCTCAAACCTCTTTGAACCCTATTGAAGTTATATTTGAATTGTAGCTATTGCAACGTTGTGTGACAATATTAAAAAAGGGGAAATTTTGGGCATGTAGAAATTGGGAGTCCAGGATTGTGGAATTTCAGTCAGGGCTTGTGAGTTTATTTAAGGCACCAGCCTGGGGCCTGAGTCTAAAAAAAAATTTCTTTGAGCACTGATCAAATTCTCAAACTTACCCTTCCAAAGTATGATGGAAACTTTTGTTCATCTTCAATAACATGAGCAAACCCACCCTGAAGACCAAAGTCCACTGAGAAGTAAGGAAATCCTTTTGGAACCTGAAAAAAAAAAATATTTCTACATTACCCTTCTGCTGATGATATTCAAAAGATATAAGCCAAGAAACAATGTATAGGAGCAACTTTGACATTCAGTTTTTAAATTTATAACTGGATCAATCCTGCCTTTGTTTCCATTCACAAAAAAAGTCTCTTTGAGGACCTGTCAAACATTCAGTCATATCTCACTGTAACTGCAATCAGCTATTCACCTCAAATTGCAAACTATTATTGTTAAACTTCAAAAACTTGAATGTTGGGGGTTGGGGGGGGGTTAAGGAATTATTATTTAAATAATATAGATCTAAAGGCAAGAGAAGATTTAAGCTAAACTGAGTGAGTCTGAGTAACACCATCTATTAGGGTCCAACAAATTTCAAAATCAGATGATTGCTCACTAGGCTACTAGGTAAAGAATCGGATAGCCCAGCTTGAGTTCAGTAGCCTCAGGTAAGCATTTTAAAATGCAAATGTTTGCTTTAAGACTTTGCATTTTCCTTTTTATGAGTCATTTACTATTCTCCTTTGTAAATAATTTGACTGCCTACATCTTGTAAAACTGTAGAGGAAATCATTTTATCATTCAGTAGCCCACTGGGCTACCAAATATCTGGTAACCCACATTCAGCATCCTGGCAGCCTTTAGACCCCGGGCCAATGTTTCAGTCAATGAGGTTTTGCTGCATAGTGCTAAAAGCACATCGCACAAACAAATCCTTAGATTTATAGTGCAAAACTGCAAAAATACAAGACAAGGATATGTCATAGCTGCTATATTTTTCTCTGAATACAAATCAACAAGGCTGAGCTTATAATCACTGATATAATGTTTTATTTCACAAAGATGAGAGCTGACTATCTTGTTCATACAATGCACTATACAAAGTCTTTAAAAGAAAAAATATGTATTAGTACTGGTGCAAATCCCTTCACAATTCCAACATTTGACTGAAAACTTGAAATTAAGAATATTTTTAAAGACTGGTTTTATCCAAATTGTTGAAATTTGAAGAACAACAAAATAAATGTCAATAACAACCAGTGGCTTTGGTGTTATTGTAAGGTGCAGCAACACTTTTAAGATTTATATCATCTAGAGGAATGTAGTGTAAAGTGCCTAATCCAAGAACACACCACAGTAACCGATCTGGGCTGAAAATCAAATCCAAACCCTTCTGGTTGTAAAGTACAATGCCTGAACCACTAAGTCACAATGGCCCTTCCATTTAAAAACATTAATATTAAAGTGGAAGTATCTGCTACCTTAAAGTTGTACTTTTATAACACAGCAAACGAGACAATCAAGTATTATAAAATTTAATGATTTGTACATATTCTTATTATTTAAGTATGGACTAGGGAACTGTTTAGGAATTTGTTTCTCCAAAATTGTATCACCTGACCTCATTTACATTAGGAAACAATACTCCGCTACCTCAAAATCCAGCCCTCCTGAAAGATAACAAATTTTCTTTCTCTTCATATTTCAAACGGAGGAAAGAAAATAACTCTTACACATTATCTCCCATGTTCATGTTAAATGGCCACCCATATCTCAGATTAAGCAGTTTAAGCTCAATCAAAAAACTATAACATGATGCTCACATTTGCAGGGAAGGGTAGGCAGGATTAATATTAATCTGTTTAGGTGAGTACTTCTAAAGAAACACTAAAACATTTATTTTTTTTTTTAATCAAATACATTACTCAATGACATAACCATTAAGAGAATAGGTATGGGACAGAGGAAATGCTTGTTCAGTCAAACTCTATCCATTTCACCCTCTAGGAGTGTAAATGATTGCTCCGCTGAAAAGGTGAACTTCTAACATGAGGATATATCACAACTGAAGATAATGTGTTTATATACATGTGAATGTGATCCCTGTAGGGAAGGCAAATGCCCATATTCCCTCCCAGCTGACTGAAGAGGAATCAACAGTCCTTACCTGGTGGGTCTGGGAATGGAGAGATGATGTTGGGCAGTTTGTTGTTCACATCATCGCGAATAGGTCAAGCATCAGTCAGCCCCATAGAGTGCAGACTCAGTGGAAGTTGGAATGATGGAGAGACCGTTACACATGAAGCAGTTGGTCTCTTCTTGGTAATGAATTGGCCAGGGCTTTCAGCTTGCCTATGATGTGTCAAACGTGTACATTTATATAAATTCAGGCACACCAATGAAGGCACACATATACCATAATGCAAAGGTCCATTGATTTTGTCACCCATGTTTGAAGAGTAGTTTACTATGACCAAATTTTCAGACATCATCAGAACCGTCTCCCTTTGGATGCATTCTCTTGCAGTGTCCACTTGCCACTGACAATCACAAAGTCTGGTAGCAAATGTGCCCCCCTCCCACAATGCAACAAACTAGCATCTGTACAGATTGTAATTTCTGGCTGAGGGACTTCTAAAGGTATTCCCACCACTATCTACTCTGTCCTGTTTGATTTTGGTTGAGAGAGTAATCTAGTGATCTAAGCAACCCAAGATTAGGCATCACTGTGTCTGAAGGGCCATCTGCATAGGGTGCATATAAAGGCAGTTGAGGTATAAACTGATCCACTGCCATAATGAACAGGCCGTTAAGTTGAAAAAACTCCCTTGCCAAAATGAATATCCTGGTGTGCCTTCTCAGACACATGAACAATACTGTCTATGACTTGGGAAGAATATGAACTAAGCTGATATGAATTAGAAACTCCATACCTAGATGAACAAAATGTGGAGAAGGAACAATATCAGACATCTCTATATTGACTTTCCACCCTAAACTGTGAATGATGTAGAGGATGTTGTTCGTAATACGAACTAAAACCAAACTTACTGAATGTTTTTGCAGTATAATGCCCAGGTACACTGCCACTGGTGTGGAGGAGGACATCCTAAGTGGGGTATGGTGCAGTACATCTTGGTGAATCCCAAGGGCTGAGACAGAGGTGAATAGAAGGGTGTGGAATTGGCACACTACCCAATGGTAGCTGAAGCAAAGGTATCTGCATTGATGCCAACTGAAAGAGTAGATGGAAATATTCATCAGACAGGTCAAGACTGATTGCGTATTTGTCACATCACATAGATAGATAGACCTTGTAGTCTTCATCTTAAACTTCAGGGCAGTGCTAAGTCTGCTTAAGTCTATGATGGGTTTCAATATTCCATTCAATTTGTGCAACAGCATGAGATTTTCATCAAGAACTGGATGAACAAGATCAAGGAGCTTCTCCCCAACTTGGATGGCTCAATCGTTTTCCAGAAATAGGCTGATCCAAGTCTAGTGGAACAAATAAAATGTCTGACACCCACAGGAAGGTCACCAGTTGGTCATCAGCTGGCAGGAGGGATGACAATTCACTGACGGCTGGTGGAAGACTTGAGGGAAGAGAAACCTTGTTTACTATCCCTTCTCCCGACCTGCCAACATAAGTTTGGGGCATTTGTCTGCCTATAACTTGCCTGGTCAAAAAATGTTTACCACTGCTCAAAATTACCCCTGTGATACTTCTGTCGCCAATCATCCTTTCTCTGGTATGCCTCCTGATGAGGTCATGCTGAGTAAGTAGCTTGCAGAAACAGATAAAGGGTCAACTCCTGTGCAACCTGCTTTCTCATCTCTTCAATTCGACCCCAAAAGAGAAGCAGGGATCCAAAAGGGAGGTAGCACTGGAACATCAAATGGTGGGGTTTAAGAAAAAAATAATAAGAGTCTCTTTCTTATCAAGTTGAGGATAAAAGAGGCTGTTAGGTCATTTGCAATCATGTGGTGTGCAGTCCTACTGACTACTCTGGCAATACAGTATACAAGAGATCACCAGAGATGCCAGGTCGTGTAGGGAGGAAGTCAAAATGACATACCTAAACAACTCTGATGTGGCACTGAACACCTGCTTTAAAACAGAGTGGAGCAGTGGAGCAGATATGTTAACAGTAGTAGCCATCCTTATGCATTATCTTCTCTACAGATTTAAGTCTCATAATAAATCTTAATTATGAAGGTAAATTAAATGATATCAAAACACTACTGACTCAGTGGTCCAAGAGAGTTCTTTCCCCCTATGGGAAAATTATTGTTATAAAATCACTTGCTTTATCAAAATTAAATCACATATTAATAAGTTTACCAAATCCTCCAGAATGGTTCATTAAAAAATTAAATAGTTTAATCTACAATTACTTGTGGAAAGGATCAGTTGATAAGATAACAAGAAATGTAATAAATAAAAGTTATGAAGAAGGGGGACTTGCAATGATTGACTTAAAAAGTTTCATTTGTTCTCTCAAAATATCCTGGGTCAGAATAATACTTACCAAAAGTACAAAATGGAGTAAATTGTTTTAATTTTCTGAAGGATTTCAACAAGTTTGGTATCAATTATATAGAAAGAAACATAGAAGATATTGATAATATATTTTGGAAGGATGTTTTAATTTTTTTATATCATATACTCTATAAAGTTTATTCCAAAGACTTTCTCAAATTTTCTTACTGAAGCCTTAATGTATAATGAAAATATTACGGTGGGAAGGTCGTTATTTTTTTAGCAAAAAATGGTTTGAAAAAGGTATAATATTTATAAACGATATTGTTCTGAGTAATGACAATTCCTTTCATGGAAAAAAGTGAATGAAATGTATAATGTTGGAACTAACTTTCTACAATATGCAGGAGTCCTTAATTCGGTGAAATCATATATATTAGATTATCTATCGAATCCCAACCAGAAATTTGGGAAAAACCTTGGATTGCAAAAGATACCTTACTTATCCTTAAAACAAAGAAAAGTTGCATAAATATTTACAGTATCTTAGTAAAAGACACAGAAATATTAGAAACTAAAGCACTAATTAAATGGAAAATGCAACTCAATTTACCAGGCCAATTAGACTGGGCAATGTATTTTGCCATAAGATAAAATAATTACAAAAGATTCTAATCTAATTTGGTTTCAGTATAAATTACTGCACAGAGCTCTTGGAACAAATACCTTTCTAGAAACAAACAGAATAGCAAATAATAATAAAGGCTTTTTTTTTTTGTATGGATTCACAAGAAACATCAATTCACCTTTTTTGGGGACTGTGTTTTTTTTGTGCAATTTTGGAATGACTTAAGCCAGTGGATTAGAAACAAGACTAATTTTCTGCATACCTTTTCACTTACAGGAATAACTGTTGGTATGTTAGAAGGCAATGTAATTAATTTTATATTGCTGATATCCCTACCTTTATTTAAATTTGTTTTAAAATGATACTACACTTGTGAGATGGAATCAGCCAAAAGAAATAATAAATTTGAACATTTTGAAACTGAATGCACACATTTATTAATTTTGTTGTAGTCATCTACTGTTTGAAATGTTTTAGATATATTATGAAAATCATTTGATGCATCAACAATCTTAAATTATCTCTTGGTTATATTTTGGTACATATCATTAGGAACTAGTTTTACAAGATTCATATGTATACCTATTATAAGATTCATATGCATACCTATTATAAGATTCATATGCATACCTATTATAAGATTCATATGTATACCTATTATAAGATTCATATGCATACTTATTATAAGATTCATATGTATACCTATTATAAGATTCATATGCATACCTATTATAAGATTCATGTGTATACCTATTATAAGATTCTTATGTATACCTATTATAAGATTCATATGTATACCTATTATAAGATTCATATGTATATCTATTACATACATATACTCTTACAGTACTCCTGTTTCTTAATCTCTTCTGCTCCATTCTTCTTTCTATCTTCTTTCATACATCTTATTGTTCTTTTCTTTCTTCAGGCTATCCTCTTTTCTTCTCATACCTATACCCCATTTTACCAGCTCAAAATATAGCTGTCTGAAGCTTTCAATTACAAAAGACAAAACTTATGTAGAGAATGAATTGTAAGGTAGTCTGTGGGATTCTTTCCCAACCCATGGCTACCAATGTATAGGAAATATATATATATATATATAAAATTTGTTCCCTATTTTGTTTCCACACAATGATGTAAAATCACAATCTACCATTACTAAACTTTATTCGTAGTGGTAGCTTGAATTAGGGGTACGGAAAAAAAATAATCTGATCATGGGTTCAAATGGACAAAAAATGTCAAGATCACAGGAACTGAAGGAAGTCTCTGCACCATAAATAGACTTGTATATTATAACTTGACCAAGCTTTGTAAGTGGCCTGCATTTGAGATAAGAAAAACACATGTTGATTTGGGATCAAATTGGTACATATTGACAAACAAAATGTTTATGGTTACTAGATCAATTGAAAATATGTAACAAATGGAAAATTGAATTGTTCCAGATGATTAGTGACAAATTCACTGATCCACAGACATAATGACTATTAAACAAGGGAATAGAGGATAAGTGTTTATTTGAACCTTAATGATTACTTCTTTGTGATTATTTTAATAATCCCTAAACAGATCTGTTGTTCTCTCCTTTGTTTTTCTCTTCAGATCCATTATGATTAAGAACCCTAACACTCATTAAACCGTTTTGCAGTGTATACTCAATCTTTCTTATGACTTTCCTTCAGTGAAATATATACATCTTAGTATTCCAAAGATTGACACGCTTTATTCAACTGGTTATGTCAATGATAAAGGATGACATATCAATCGATGTTTAGTGAAACTGGTTATGTTGATGATCAAGGATAAATTGATGGATGTTTGGCAACACTGTGCACTATAGTTTTTCATTACACAAAATAAATTGCACAAAACTCTGAGAATTTTGTCATTTTATAGATAATCATTTTGAATTATGCTAATTGGATGACTTTGAAGCTATGTTTGCAAAAAATGTGTTTCATTCATGTAGTGGAGATAACCTTGATGGAATGTATTGTCAAGCAGTAAAATCACAGTGATATCCATGTAGTTTACATTTGCTATACACATTATTTTATTGTAGGCTTCTTTTAAATTGATTCCACATGTATGTATATGTATTTCTATATCAGTGCAATTTATTCAGTAAACAATTCTTTTTCTCACACAAAAAAAAAAGGTAATGAATGATAAACATCAATATGTGATTTGTACCAGTGTGATACAAAAGTTCCAGGCATCAGATTTGACAAAAAAAATTAAATTAGAATGGTCCTGAATTTTACTCAATAGACAGGAGTCACGCTACCAGGCGAAGTGGGCGAAAAAGTCGCCTGAGAAATGTAAACTTTGCCTTCTTCTGTTAGGAAAGCGAAAACGACTTTGCCCTCTGATTTTTTGGACGTAAAATGGCTGTAGATTATGACTTTTGAGATGCCCCCTCTCTGTAGCTAGTATGTTCTGGCACTGTTGTAACCCAAGGTGAAATGTATTTATGTGGTGTTGATACCAATCAGCTTACAGCGACAAAGAAATTCTTGCACATTCACATGCAAGTTTTAATAGCTAACTGACCATTAACCCTTTCCAGAGCAAGATATCACTGCTCGATTTCATGAAGTTGGGCCTACTGTACTATGATGAAAATATACCAAATTCTGTTTCGAAATTTAAACATCAATATGCAAATAGTAATTTGCTTTTAAAAAATATGATCGGTGAAGAGCGTTTTCTACTTAATTTCTTTTTTTTTTTATGGAGATTTTAACAGCCATATTTGCATATTTTCTTTATAAAATCAGTTTGAAACCATAAATGAACTTGTAATGGCGGACATCGCTGCGTATATGATATACCACTTCATTAAACTGTCTGTATTCGTAAATAATTGGGCAAATAGATTCAGGAAAATATACAAGATAATAAAAACAAACTTTAATTATGTGATAGGAGATTTAGCCTAAATATTTAATAATGTAGGTCAGAAATATGTGACAATCTATGTTGTGGAATTTGAAACAATGCTGCAAGGTCAAGGTTGTTTTCTGACACACCATAATTAATTTTCGTGAAAATTTGAAAAATATATATAGCAGTAAAGCAAATGCTATTTAACCAATTCATCTCATTATTACCAGTAGGTAGAGAAATAATACAACCATAAATATGCAGTCCTATTAATGAATTTTTGTAACCGTTACGAGCAAAAAAGTGAGTAGCTATATTAAGCCCTCTTTCTAAAAATAGATGCACTCGCATGGTGTAATAGTAATACGTGTTCTTGGATGTTTCGGTTGGGTGAAAAAGGGTCCAGTTTAGTTATATATCGACTTTAGTGCTTCAGTGTGTCGACTATGAATAGTTACAGTAATGTTTTATTGGGAACAATGAAATCTGGACGAAGAGTATGGTTTGAAGTCGCTTGTGCATTTATTCCGATGTACATGTATTAGGGGTTGTTTCAAAGAATGCTAGAAATCTTTTTGACCGCAATTTTACAAAAAACTTGTAGAAAATAAAATACTTAAGTGGTAGTTTATTAAGCATTTTTACCAACTTCCAATTACAAGACTCTAATCTTGTTACTGCTATCAGTTAAAATTAATTACAATGTATAGTTTCTGCTGTGTTTTTTAAGTCATATGGCTAAAACATACAGCATTTACCTCAATCCAAACACACATATACTACAAGTATGAATAGAATGGGTATGAATATAATAATTTTTATACATGTACAAAATGTGCTGATAATAAACATATAACACATATTTTTCAACTTGAAAATAGGGCATTGCTTAAAACTGTTATAAGCATACTGAGAAATAGAGCTCATAAATAAGATGATGGAGCTACAAAAAGATAATGCAGCTATCTATCTATCTATCTATCTATCTATATATATATATATATATATATATATATATATATATATATATATATATATATATATATATATATATATATATATATAGCGTTTCTTGCTTTGGTCTCACTTCTCCCTCTTTAGCTTCCACTTCTCCCTGTTTAGCTCCCACTTCTCCCTGTTCTGACCAAAAGGAGAAGTCATTCCCCCTAAAATTTAAG